>CANTFL010000580.1:0-69367 GCA_947650285.1 Hyaloperonospora brassicae
TGGGATCCTATCTTTCACCAAGATGTCAGAAAGAGAAGCACTATATCTCACACGCGTCGAACATGTCCACTTTTACGATTGTATCTCTTTCTGGCAACAAAAAATGCACAAGTCCGATAATTGCTTACTTGGACCAAGCGCTGTTAAATGTAAAATTATTCATCGAAGCCTCATACCAACCTGCGAAACAACTGAACGGGCTTCAACATCAACAAAAGATGTAAATCCGGCACTATCTGGACAAGAGAACTGAATGTTGTCCAAATGAAAAACTTCGATTGAGCTTTTAAGTGCTTAGAACAAAGAAAGTACAGCGCAAAGCGGGCACTTAGTTTTGCAAAAAAGACGGAAACAGATGTCTCGGTCTTTCACATGTAGCAGTGATCAATGTAGTAATGTGTTCTCTCGCCTTGACCCCAGGCTCCCGAGCAACATCGTCCTGATTTAGTCGAAGAAGCAGTTCGATGCAACATTTTCGAATTTAATGTTCATTCAGTTTCTGGAAATGTATTCATTGCTACGACTGCATCTACTGTGCAACAGTAGAGAAAGCATTAATGAGATCCTATCTATGACATAAACTGTGGAGCAAGTTATAATTGGCATCGCGATCCACCCAACGTACATTTTGATTTCGTCATTAAACCGCTATGAATTGGAGAATTATGACCATTAATTAGCTACCAGTGTTGAGTCATGAAGACACAATGATTCTTGTGATCCAGTTAAATATTCAGTAAGTAAATTATTATATAGCATACATGATCCGACTGTTCTGCGAGCCAATGCAATGACCTAAATCGGCTCCCGAGCAACATCGTCCTGATTTAGTCGAAGAAGCAGTTCGATGCAACATTTTCGAATTTAATGTTCATTCAGTTTCTGGAAATGTATTCATTGCTACGACTGCATCTACTGTGCAACAGTAGAGAAAGCATTAATGAGATCCTATCTATGACATAAACTGTGGAGCAAGTTATAATTGGCATCGCGATCCACCCAACGTACATTTTGATTTCGTCATTAAACCGCTATGAATTGGAGAATTATGACCATTAATTAGCTACCAGTGTTGAGTCATGAAGACACAATGATTCTTGTGATCCAGTTAAATATTCAGTAAGTAAATTATTATATAGCATACATGATCCGACTGTTCTGCGAGCCAGTGCAATGATCTAAACCGTGAATCTGTCATTGACACGACCTCGCAGCAATACTGTGTAATTGACAACGATATAATAAGGCAAGCTGCCGGTGGATATGCAAAAGATCCAGTAAACCAAACGAACACATCAAATTATGTCATATATAGATGTACATGAATTATACTTCGACGCCAGTTGTCACATAGTCAAAAATATATATTAGTTGCCTGCAAGTTGCAAAAATCTAACCTAGCACCCACAGGACCGTCGTTAGCAGTGTATATCACTGTGAAAGACTACATTCCCACAGGTAAGTTAGTAACGTCCACCACATTTATGATTGACGTTTGTGTTCACGAAGCAATCACTCGCAGTATGAGGGGATATGCCCATTGAAACAAGGTTACACATCAATTGGTAACTGACGTAACATGTTTTTAATTCGCACTAGGGATCAGATCCCATTAAAATGATATTCGAACGCCTTATCAGTTGTTGGTGGCTGACGTGTATTAGCCACCAATATGTAAGAGCTTATAAACTGGTACGAATCAAATCATTTGTGTCCAAGATAGGTGCATTTAGGCAAAAGTGTCATTTCGCTCAAAATCAATAAATTTCATTTCCCCTTTTGATCTTTTTGCGACACGTGCCTTTCGGAGGCGTCTCAGTTCTTGTAAGAAGGGTAATGGCTTGTTAAAGCATCGACTCCTGAGAACATTGTGCACTCAATTCAAACATCGTCAAGTCGTTTGAACAAGGATCTGAAGCTTTAGGACTGTTGACTCGTAGCGTCGTGTTATTTTAGAAAACCAAGTTGCTCGCTGAGAATAAAGCTTTCCTTTGGATGGGACCATACCAGCCTTGCTTCACTTGATACCACTTGTGGCTAATTTACGCCTGAGTCTGTAAATACTGATTCTCTGTGCGGATGGAACATACAACCTCTGTTTCTGAGCCCAAAAGGTCGCGCTCTGTAAGCTGATCAAGGCTGTGGTCCTGAATATGTGGAGTTATCTATTGAACTAGGAACGGATGCGTTGAACGCGCTTGTTCGTGTAGAGGGCTTTGTGCAAAAATAAACGATCCCAGTAGGGCAGATCCAAAACCAAATGACGTCGGCTATACCCACACGATTGGTGTCTGTATTAGACGATGGGGCTAAGACTTAGCCATTCAAGTTGGACATTGAACCCTACTCCGGGACTGAAGAAGAAAACCTCATTCTATGGATCCGTAATGTATGGTTACCGACTGACGATTAGCGGGACGCGGCTGCGGTCAACAATCTTGCTAGCATAGCAAAAGCGTGGGCACTTACGTGCAGCTTGTCTATAATGGTATACCCCGTTACATAAGTAGTATATTTTAAAGTTTACATGTAACTTAAGTAGGCGGGAGAGCTACTTATGGACTAGCGGATGTATCATGTCGTATATCTTAGTGGGATTAATGAGGTCGGACTCATCAATAGCCAGTACGATATCGACACTTAGATCGAATGGCTCCCATAGCCTCAGGGAGCCACTCTTACTTAGGATCTCAAGAAAGAAAACCATAAAAAGAGTTATATTTCATTAATACATAATACCTATTACTTAGTCTTGAGTCTTACTCAAGCGATACTGTGCGCTAACTACGTAATGTTCTAGCCCCGTTACACCTGGTAGCACTTTGTAGTACTGTCCATGCCCGAGTTTTTTAAGGGTGATCCATCGTACTATGACGCTCCAGATTTAGTTCTGGAGCATGCGACCTCCCCCCTCTCACTGGTCTGAAGTGGGATGTTCTGAATCGCCTCGCAGCGATATCAGGAGAGGCGTTCGTCGTGTCGCTGATGAGATTAGCAACCTCTGATGAACAGCGCTTTACAATCCACGATTTCTTGGCTCGCAATCTCGCCGAATCCAATCCGCGAGATTTAACTCCCTCGCGCTCTTCACGGAATGGTTCCGTAAAGATGGAAACCTCCGCCTATTCAGGCGAAGGTAAAAATCGATTGTCATTAAGCCTCTGGTTTCGAGAAGTCGATATCGCTATCTTCTCTAGGCTTCTCGAGGCGCCCTAGGCGAAGGTCGACTTTCTCCTTTCCTGTCTCACCGGGAAAGCAAAGGTATGAGCCCTCAGTAGACTCGTCAAGGACGAACTCGCGTTCCTCACCCCAAGGTTCATTAAGGATGACATGAGACTGGCCTTTGAGCCACCACAAGAAGATAAGATGATGCGCTTCGAATTCCTGTCCATGCGACAGGAATAAATGGCGATGCGAGACTACGCACAGATCGGCCGACACCTGTCGTCGTGCATTTCAAGCATCCACGAACATGTACACGCAGGTAAATATCTTTTGTGGATGGGATTCTTGAAGGGCGAATCCCTTGTTGCTTAAACGCGCGGATCCTTCCACATTGGAGGAAGCATTTGCTATTGCCCTCAGCGAGGACTTCCAGGTCACCTAGGCTTACACCAAGCCTTAGGTTGTCATATTCGCCGGTCATCCGGCCTAGAACCGATCGAGATTGACGTGATAGAGTCGTCGGGTAACCGACGACGTGTGGCCTATTTCAAAAGCGAAGTTCGGGCCGGGCGTCAGATGGTTTGATTCCGTTGTCGAAAGCGAGGACACCGCACGACTGAGTGCAGCGCTTCAGCGCCGATATCGGTGCAAAGAGTAAGCGTGTATCACGAGGAAGATCCACCACCTGGTCACCCAAGAACGGCCAAGACTCGTAGGTGCGGGGATCCCTATTGGTTTGGATAGAGGCCCGAGTCCCCCGGTGGCAGCCAACCTTTGAGCCCTCCTGTGCTCCTCGCACGGTAAAATGCCACCACCACGAGTGAAAATTCACGTACTATTATTGTCAATTTGCATGTCGGTGTTGTCTGGCGAACGGTATGAGCACTCCTGGACTCCGGAGCGACAAACAATTTCTTTTGTGAATCTTGTTTATCGATGCTACCTTCCAGCATCCAGGTCTGCGAGGAACCTGGCCAAGTTGTTGTCAAGTTGGCTGATGGGGAACTACACCGCGTACCGCGGCGCGAAGTGATACTGTCGTATATGTTTGACGTCTTTCGCAGCCAGCAATGACAATTTCTTTGTGATTGATATGAATTATGCATTCGACGGCATACTGAACATGCCGTGGCTGGGCACACTACAAACTTAGCAACTGGTTCGCTAGATCAGTGAGACGTCGAAAAAAGTTCGTCGTCAGTAAAGTGTTTACACATCTCTTGGTGTCTCCAAGTGATTGACCTAACGCTGCAGTCATTAATCTTGGCGCAAAAAGACGAACCGTGCATAGAGCGAGCGATAGCCGTCTATGCGTTACTTGTGCTGTCTCGTTTGACAAAAGCAACAAAGTCTCCTCACTTCCCACCGTGGAGGATAGTGCGGTTGAGCAGAAGTCGCGCACGAGAATGCAGTGGTTAAACTGGGGGTTTTGTGGTGGAGCGGTGATCCTTCTTTTGAGGAGTCGACCTTAACTCTCCACAGGCGCCCGGACGACAGACTAAAGAAAGGGGCACTCCGATTCAGTGTTCTTGATAGGCTTCATCACGTTGTGTACCCGTCGTTGCGGCAAGTTGAACTCTTCCAGGTGAACTCGTGTCAATGGAAAACTTGACCGTGGTTGCGATGGGGTCGAGGTTCGATCTCGGTGTGGAAATCGTCACACCGCGATCGGGGTTGGTGTGATCTCTAGGGATTCTTCACGGATTCACTTGTATGCTTGTAAGGTGCTCGATATGAGTCAACCTGATCTGTAAAAAATCGCCTTGTCCGAATGTGGACCTTGATTCGCGAGCCTTCTGACCACTTAAGCTATCTCGCGATCTTGGGTCATCAACTACAAAGGGTTTCCTGCGTCCAGTCGTAGTGGGGGTGTTGTTTAAGAGTTCTTGATCCCTGGCCAAACAATCCAGCAACATTACTTGATTGAAGTATGCAACTTTCTTGACGTCGGGTACCCAATGATCCAACCCGAAATAGAAAGCAACACGTGTACTCAAAAGCAAATTGAACTCTGTTTACTATAAACCAATTAGAACAAACGACCATATCCCGATCCTCATGTCTTAGACATCGCATGCCAAATGTCGCTATCTCCATACGTTTGCAACTTTGCACATACGTGGCACACACCGAATATATTTGTCCGATCGCATTCGCCTTTCCAATTGCATATCATGTCGTGTCGTCCACACTAGCTCGATCGCGATTACGTACCTGATCGTTGATCCTCATCAAGATTGCATCCTTGATCACGTTTTCGTTCTTGATCTACTGATCTCCAACGTAATCGTCTCCTTGCCGGAGTGCTTTAACTCAATATCTCAGGTCTTATCCTGTCTGATCTAATATCCAGCTCTTCCTAACCGTCTATTGGACGTGATCCGACCAGTTGTGGTACCTTCGTTGCCAATTGTCTGCCAACTCGGATGTAACTGAAGCGCGGTCCCTTCTCTGATCTCAAATTTTACTGGTCTCTTTACTACATAATGAATACATCTTTGTTGAGATCATCTTCATGATATCTGCAATAATGAATGCAAGCGATGCCAATTGGAGCGGAGCTACAAGGCTATAAAGCAGGAGGAACCAACAGCATAAAGTGCTTAAGAGCCTTAGTTAGGCTTCTAAGTGTTGCTATGTAAATGTACAGCTATGTATTTTATCTTCTACAACCGTTGTTAGTCCTGCGTATATTTTCACAGTCATCGGTGACTTTGTAGCAAAGTAAAAAATCAAAAGTATTTAACTGGGTAGCTGAAACATGTCAACCCAGCTTCAGGTACTAAAAACGCTATAATGTACGTGTCTTTTACAAACCTCACAGGTCGCTAACTAAAAGGCACCGGTAATGCATAAATATATATATGTATATATATAAATTGAGATAGAGAAGCATGCATGGATACTAGGCGACACCACATTCGTGGTTGTATCACATACGCGTAACGTCATTGAACGAATATTGTAAATTTAATATGTTACATCGAGAGTCAATATTTGATAAATGTCGTCTTATTTCGAGGGAGATATTTTAATAGACTGATGATGACATCTTAATATAGGTCAAAACCGACCATATACATATGCACTCACATAAGTGTCCTTAGACATACCATGAGAGGTGTGCAGATAACTTTTTACACGTTCGCGTTATAATATGTTGCGGATAGATGATAAGCGCATGTTGTGTATTTATCATATCTACTTTGAAAGAAAGTGCTTTCTTTTTAATTCAATAATATTAGCTGACTTGATTAAACGGTACTGCATCCATTCATCGTAAACCGTAATCAATCGTTGATTTGACTGTCATCGGTTCTATCCACCTGTTCAATCGCATACACGTTTTAACCTTTAGCACGCTGAGCAGAGAAGAGAGTTCGGATGGCGGTTCACCCGCCGCCCCGATCTTTTTGATCATTAAAAAACTCAAACTTCGCCCGAGATAGCCACATCTATTAGAGAAATTATCATTTAGACGACCGTCTCCTGGCCCTTGCTAACATAATAATAATTCAATATCATGACCAACCTTATCCACGAAATATAAGTATAGGTCAGCATTGCGCAATTCAAATTCAACTCATTCGTGTAACGTGGTTGTAGCAGAGTGCGAAGTCCCACCACTTATTGATAAAATGGATAGTTAACGGAAATTTATGGAAGAACTAAATCGATAAACATTGAAAGACGCCACTTTTTACTACAAATCAAGTGGCGACTTGATATCGATTTACCGACCTCCCAACATAATTTGAGACCAATTGAGGTGCCATTTACTGTTCTATACAAGATCGTAGAATCGAAACTGCATCTCAGTTGGTCAACACTTCCTTAAAGAAGTTATATAAGTGGGTAATAGACAAAGAAAGTAATCAAAACTGCAACTGAGAATAGCATATAGTACGATGGATCAACCTTAAAAAACTCGGGCATGGACAGTACTACAAAGTGCTACCAGGTGTAACGGGGCTAGAACATTACGTAGTTAGCGCACAGTATCGCTTGAGTAAGACTCAAGCCTAAGTAATAGGTATTATGTATTAATGAAATATAACTCTTTTTATGGTTTTCTTTCTTGAGATCCTAAGTAAGAGTGGTTCCCTGAGGCCATGGGAGCCATTCGATCTAAGTGTCGATATCGTACTGGCTGTTGATGAGTCCGACCTCATTAATCCCACTAAGATATACGACATGATACATCCGCTAGTCCATAAGTAGCTCTCCCGCCTACTTAAGTTACATGTAAACTTTAAAATATACTACTTATGTAACGGGGTATACCATTACAGACAAGCTGCACGTAAGTGCCCACGCTTTTGCTATGCTAGCAAGATTGTTGACCGCAGCCGCGTCCCGCTGATCGTTAGTCGGTAACCATACATTACGGATCCATAGAATGAGGTTTTCTTCTTCAGTCCCGGAGTAGGGTTCAATGTCCAACTTGAATGGCTAAGTCTTAGCCCCATCGTCTAATACAGACACCAATCGTGTGGGTATAGCCGACGTCATTTGGTTTTGGATCTGCCCTACTGGGATCGTTTATTTTTGCACAAAGCCCTCTACACGAACAAGCGCGTTCAACGCATCCGTTCCTAGTCCAATAGATAACTCCACATATTCAGGACCACAGCCTTGATCAGCTTACAGAGCGCGACCTTTTGGGCTCAGAAACAGAGGTTGTATGTTCCATCCGCACAGAGAATCAGTATTTACAGACTCAGGCGTAAATTAGCCACAAGTGGTATCAAGTGAAGCAAGGCTGGTATGGTCCCATCCAAAGGAAAGCTTTATTCTCAGCGAGCAACTTGGTTTTCTAAAATAACACGACGCTACGAGTCAACAGTCCTAAAGCTTCAGATCCTTGTTCAAACGACTTGACGATGTTTGAATTGAGTGCACAATGTTCTCAGGAGTCGATGCTTTAACAAGCCATTACCCTTCTTACAAGAACTGAGACGCCTCCGAAAGGCACGTGTCGCAAAAAGATCAAAAGGGGAAATGAAATTTATTGATTTTGAGCGAAATGACACTTTTGCCTAAATGCACCTATCTTGGACACAAATGATTTGATTCGTACCAGTTTATAAGCTCTTACATATTGGTGGCTAATACACGTCAGCCACCAACAACTGATAAGGCGTTCGAATATCATTTTAATGGGATCTGATCCCTAGTGCGAATTAAAAACATGTTACGTCAGTTACCAATTGATGTGTAACCTTGTTTCAATGGGCATATCCCCTCATACTGCGAGTGATTGCTTCGTGAACACAAACGTCAATCATAAATATGGTGGACGTTACTAACTTACCTGTGGGAATGTAGTCTTTCACAGTGATATACACTGCTAACGACGGTCCTGTGGGTGCTAGGTTAGATTTTTGCAACTTGCAGGCAACTAATATATATTTTTGACTATGTGACAACTGGCGTCGAAGTATAATTCATGTACATCTATATATGACATAATTTGATGTGTTCGTTTGGTTTACTGGATCTTTTGCATATCCACCGGCAGCTTGCCTTATTATATCGTTGTCAATTACACAGTATTGCTGCGAGGTCGTGTCAATGACAGATTCACGGTTTAGATCATTGCACTGGCTCGCAGAACAGTCGGATCATGTATGCTATATAATAATTTACTTACTGAATATTTAACTGGATCACAAGAATCATTGTGTCTTCATGACTCAACACTGGTAGCTAATTAATGGTCATAATTCTCCAATTCATAGCGGTTTAATGACGAAATCAAAATGTACGTTGGGTGGATCGCGATGCCAATTATAACTTGCTCCACAGTTTATGTCATAGATAGGATCTCATTAATGCTTTCTCTACTGTTGCACAGTAGATGCAGTCGTAGCAATGAATACATTTCCAGAAACTGAATGAACATTAAATTCGAAAATGTTGCATCGAACTGCTTCTTCGACTAAATCAGGACGATGTTGCTCGGGAGCCGATTTAGGTCATTGCATTGGCTCGCAGAACAGTCGGATCATGTATGCTATATAATAATTTACTTACTGAATATTTAACTGGATCACAAGAATCATTGTGTCTTCATGACTCAACACTGGTAGCTAATTAATGGTCATAATTCTCCAATTCATAGCGGTTTAATGACGAAATCAAAATGTACGTTGGGTGGATCGCGATGCCAATTATAACTTGCTCCACAGTTTATGTCATAGATAGGATCTCATTAATGCTTTCTCTACTGTTACACAGTAGATGCAGTCGTAGCAATGAATACATTTCCAGAAACTGAATGAACATTAAATTCGAAAATGTTGCATCGAACTGCTTCTTCGACTAAATCAGGACGATGTTGCTCGGGAGCCTGGGGTCAAGGCGAGAGAACACATTACTACATTGATCACTGCTACATGTGAAAGACCGGGACATCTGTTTCCGTCTTTTTTGCAAAACTAAGTGCCCGCTTTGCGCTGTACTTTCTTTGTTCTAAGCACTTAAAAGCTCAATCGAAGTTTTTCATTTGGACAACATTCAGTTCTCTTGTCCAGATAGTGCCGGATTTACATCTTTTGTTGATGTTGAAGCCCGTTCAGTTGTTTCGCAGGTTGGTATGAGGCTTCGATGAATAATTTTACATTTAACAGCGCTTGGTCCAAGTAAGCAATTATCGGACTTGTGCATTTTTTGTTGCCAGAAAGAGATACAATCGTAAAAGTGGACATGTTCGACGCGTGTGAGATATAGTGCTTCTCTTTCTGACATCTTGGTGAAAGATAGGATCCCAATACTTGATATAATAAATTGCACTAAAACTATAATTTGTCACATAGATTGCTTAGACAAGCATTTTTTATTCTGGGTTTTACAAAAACTCACAATGAGGCCGTCTTTTCAATATTGAAATACATTAATGTCATGATTTTCAACGTGCAAGATACACAATCCCGATTAAGATTAAACGATGCTAATACAAATCAAAGGTGTGAGGTGATCGAAGCAATTATTGAACGAAAGGTAGTGAAAGGTTCAAATTTCGGCATTATTACATATTGGCGCGATATCGCTTGAGCAATAAATATGAGCAAATTGTAATCATGCGGTCCACATTATGCAGCGGTAATATATTCAAATTGGATGCGTTAAGTACCACAATCGACTTTTTTAGTAATTGATCCTATATTGATGCGTACATTTTTCCGATCATGATGCAAAACCGACCGCAAACCACGATGCGGACGCGATTTATATTACGATAATATCCGATGTGCATCAAATATCACATGGAAAGGACCATAACAAGTATTTAAGTCACGTACTGTCTGAACCTGAGATGAAGAAATACACTGCCGTCGTTTCAGCGTCCAGATGAATAACGTAGCATAAACGTTTTGTTTCTCTATTCCACATGTCGGATCTGCCTCCTGGCAGGCTTTTATTTTTACGACCTCCAAACATTACGTCTTGTTTACACAAAACATTACCGCTTAACAAATTAAACATGGCTGCGAGAGCTCTCAAGACACCCCAAACGCGATTGGACGCAGTAAATACTACGAGCGATATAGCGGTATCGCTTACGGCTCATGCGTCGCTTGAATAAGATCAAATTTCTCGATTTTGGACCAGAATGACTCATACGGAGGTCACGGCAACTAGAGAATACTATATATTTTGATATCTTTGTAAATATCCGACATGATCATTCTATACGCTTTCGAATGATTAGCTGACCAAATATTGACTCAAGTTCATTTCGATAAGTGCAGCCTGCTATTATAGACGGATACAGACGGTAATATAAGAGAAATCTTGATGTTGCAGGAATGCTCTTCCTTTCCTGTATTAACGAGTAAAAGAAGAACCTTTCTGCAACATCGAAGTTTCTCTCGAAGCGAAATTATATGGACGGACGAACATTCACCAAACTTGTAAATAATTACTTTGCTACTTTTAGAACATCTAAGGCGATGGATTTGTTGTCAATTCAGCCTGTCTTTTGCATTCGTCGGTGAATCAGGGAAGCTGTTCTTTGAGCCACGTCAAGATCATACTGAATAAATTGGACAATAGTACACTATTGCTCACTGCACTTATAAGTGACTGACGACAGTCAAACGTACGAGTTCACAACCGCCTTTATATTCGAGCCATATCGTACGATAATATATCGTATACTATACTTAAGACTTTTTATCGCACCGTGTACATCATAAATTGGTCCTTTAATTAATCGACGAATCTACCAGTGCTACCAGGTGCTATGAAGCACCCCAACTCATAATGATAACAGCTCGTTTTTTCCATCGAAATATCGCGTGCACGGTAGCGCGGAGATGAGCTCAGCCAAATGGTTCGGCAATTTGGATGTGAGGTAGCAAATAGAATTGTCTACCATGTACCTTAGTACCAAATTTAAGTAGTACTAAATCCTTCATATTTTATGTATGTATTGCAAGCGTGCAAGCGGTCTTATTGCTCACCACTGATTGCGCGTAACTATCCTTAATTTGTGATATCGTTGGTGACAATAATCATGGATATATCCGAAATTAATTGTTTTCCGTCTACACCATGGTCAAAGTCAACTAATCAGTATATTTTTGTACTGCCGAAAACGATTTACAAACATTTTAATACTATCGTAAAATTATACTCGCATATTTATTCATTATACTACAACTTGGTGGCCTTATCACAGATGAAGTACACCATCGTTAGCGAGCACTTCACATGTATCAGCTACAGTGGAGTCTGCTTATGACTACACCGTGACGACCAGAGTCTAGAATTGAGCGCTGACTTGAACGTCATTCTTTTACCGGTCACTCTATGTGCGGCCTAAGCTTTCGACATCTTAGTAAATGCGTGACCGGATAATTCAATTGAAGAATACTCCGCATTTACAAACACGCTTTTGTAGTTGGTGGTATAAGATGTTGTTTCTGTCAGATCATGGAGCTCGGATGGAGACTGCAAGACCCATGACAGATAAAGGGCAGCCTCACCTGATTGGTTAGCAAGCCGACAGGAGGGGCCAAGACGCGACACCTTCACATGTGGGAATGTGTAAACAGATCTTCATGTCGAAGTTCAATCGGAGATGATAGGTGAGACGACGACATACGGACGCCATATGGGTCCAGGTTCGACACACGTTGATGTTCCCGCTAATGTTTACCAGGTGTAACTTGACTAGTTAAAGTTGTAGTGCTGGTCTTATACTGCATATGGTATGGTTCAGAACGAAGGGTAGTTAACACTTAATATATTTTACTTGTACTTCCTAGGATAATGTACAAGTGCAAGTGTATGTCTCAGTTGAGCTATCCCATATTCAAGCATCCATGATATCAGAACGTACTCTAAATTTTGCAGTGTCTTGCGGAGCTCCATTATAAAAAATGTAGTCGCTTTGCCGGGCTTATCCGGACAAAGATCGTTTTGGTATGATTTGAAGATGTAACATCTAAAATGTGAGTGTTCGGTATATATAGAACAGCAACCGATAAAGAGGTCGCTGCGGAATCCAAATAAGGCTCATCGGCCACGACATTGAAATCGGTATAGACATGGAACGAAGTGACTAGACACGATGCACCTTGCTTAATGTATTCAGGAATTAGCTGGAATGCAAAATATAGATATTTTAAATCTATCTGCCTTACGCATGCATCATCATCTTATAATTCTCACTTGTATACGTTAGTCCACATTTCGGGATGTGATTGGTCGTATAAACGCCACTGAGTTCGGGAGGAGCCGTATTTGCAACTGATTCGGTCAGATACGACATGAAATCTTCTAGCCATTATATAAAAACGCATCCGTAGGATCGAATCCACTAAGTGTGCCTGTAGCATATCTTCTGCGGGACCAACATATCCCCTGCATTCAGCTCAATAATTGGGGACATGACCGTAACATTCGGTTCCCCTCCATTTCACATTGGTGATGAATGGGATCTCGCAAACTGTCTCTCAGTATGGCGGACTCCGTTCAAGCGCGCCTCTTATGAATGGGGTCAGGTCGCTGTGTAGAGATACGACGGATCATATGAAGTTTGCGAAGGGTCAGGTCCCATCAAAGCAGTAGTTTGATGCTGTCGTGTATTCTTCTTGCATCTTCGCTTAAACAGTAAAGACCCTAAGAAATGAGCATTAGCCTAAGTTGCACGATTCCAGCGCACAGAGGCGGCTTGCCGCCCATTCGCGACACCACCGGAATTCGATCAGTCGCAGATCACGCCGCGAGCGGTTCGACTTGGACGACACTTTTTCGGCTTGCGTTCGGCTTTACAAACGACGACAGCCTGTCGCTACCACTCAATTGATGTACTAGCAAGTGGTGGCTTGGATGTCAACGTCAAGACCGCTACATATCGTTGATACCAGATTGGGTCAATATAAATGTTCTCAAATTGCTAATATCGAGCAAATCGAATTGCTTCATAAAAGCTTGAATGGAATAGTAGCTCCAATTATTTATGATTAAGGCCCTTATATAAACTCACGTAACTACCACCGGCCACTGCTAGACGCGCGCAAATGGTGGCGATTGAGTTTCGAGTTTAAGTTTGTAGTCGAATATAGTCAAGCCAATATGAAAAAAGATGTTGGTAGGAAATATAAATATAGATAAAGTACACTACCTTTTCCATCTCGTAAACGTGTTCTTTCAGAAGGTGACCTTTTCTCTGCACGTACAGTGGACTTGAGGATACGAATCATATGCCTACTCTTCGTCAGTATAGGTAGCTCGAATGTGGTAGTACAAGTGAGAGTACCCCATCACAATTATCAGCAATGTTTGAAGGTCGCATGTAGAGGCGCATTATCGCTCATGTAAGATGCAGGACCATGCATAGTGCCTAGAAGCAAACTCAGCGTTAAGTTTAATACTGAATGATACCAGGAGCCTTAATTTACAATTTGGATCGTCAGGTTGATAACAGTTTTCAGAATATGTCGCCTGCCACAGTGTGAATACACTTCGTCTCACATCTTTGGGCCTGCAAAAAGACACGTGCGCCAAAGTAAAATTCTGTAGTCATTGTACATGGTTATCGGATTTATATCTGGATGATCCTGGTCTCTCTGTCGGGTTCGCATCCCGACAAGATCGAGTAATCACAACAGCAGAGACATTGAGTGCCTGTATACGGCGTCGAGACAAGAGTAAACGACTGGTAACGGATCTAGTTCCTATTGCGTAGGGATATGTCGGACTCGCTTATGGATTGTGCTCAATGGCGTTGTTTTTCGAAATGTGAGCCCACGACATCGCAAATCGCTTCACAGTTTTGGGAACTGGGTAATATGCTAACTCACAAAGCTGGGTAAACGCGAACGTCGCGGTCCTGACCCTGGTGTACAAGGGATTTTGTAGTAATGAGGTGGAACTATTATCATAACTAGCAAGAACGCGCATCGATACAGTACAAAAGTTTTTGCATCGAAACATCACGGACAGGGTACGTGCAGAGGAAAGAACTACCTGAGGAAGAAACTGCTCAGAGTCACGAAAAATTAAACTGGGTTTAAAATACTCGAAGCCTCTTATGATAAATCTTCTTTTCTTACATACACTACATTCATCTAGACCCGTACAATGTAGAATCTCGCTCACCACCCATTGCGCGCGTATGATTACGATTAGTGGTTATTTGATTAGGAAAAGGACCTCTATCAATTACAGGTGAAGCGGCGCCGAAATTTACCTCTATAGGTAATATTCATTTAGTAATTCCCCGCAAGAGTAATATTGCTAAATATCACCAATAAGATATTGCTTGCACTGACATGTTTCGTGCTAATGGCATGTGACAGGTTCACCCCTTCACATCTACTACGCGCCTCTATCAACCTTTTCGTTCTTTTACATGAGGATTATCGGCTTCCATAGAGATCTGCTTCGACAAGCTACAGATTGGCGCTTGTATCTAGCTCAGACGTATCGGACATCTTGTGCATACTCCTATAGTAAGAAACCGTCATGAAATCTCGGTCTATTTCTTGACCAATACGTTGAAGCTTGTCCATCGGCAGACGTGATCATGCGATCGACAGCTGTCCACAATTCGCGATCAACAACAAGTGCAGATCGAAGAGCATTGATCAGATGGTCGACTTTGTCGCAAGCAATACATGTATTGCAAAGGGTACACCATCGGGGCGTCGCGTCGCGTTTACGGGTTGCCTCGCTTACAGGTTGTCTCGTTTCCGGCTCTGGATCACTTGCCGACCGAAGTGTCGCTGCGGGGCTGTTGTGACACATCTATGTCCTTTAATCGTCGACAACGACGCGAAACAGACGGACAGTGACTCATGATAAGCAACGCAAGAACACAGAAGCGCTTTCTTGCAGACCAAAAATGACGTAGAGAAAAGCTACGTGTTGACATCGGCATTAGTGTGAGGCGCACTATTCTGCGTGTCAAGCGACTGACTTTCGTGAGTAGTAACTTCGTAAGGATGAACAGATTCGGTGAAACTCGACTGAAGGTCATCTCTGATCTATACGCCTAAAATGCACTGAGGTGACGTGGCGTCGCCGAGGTCGAACATCTCTCGGTCTGAAGGCCTACGTGGGCTGCGGGTGGCCGTTTGGATCCATGGTACGCCCTGATATCGAGACTTTGTGTCGTCCATGATATTAAGGCTTTGTGTAGTCCGGGCACCCAATGAATGTCAGGTATTTAGCGCAGTCGTATGGCCTTGTGTTCGTCCGATGAAAAGAAGATCAAGAATGCAGTGTTATCGATGTTAAAGCAAAAAGAAAGACGACAACTACTGCAGCTCTTAGCAAGCGAGCATCACGGGTCTATAGGTACGATGGGTCGACCCACCACTCGCTCTTGTAGCTGTCACCAAAGAGTTCCTTGATGTCCACCGCTTTGTTCAACTGTTGGCTGAAGTTTGCTCGATGACCCGTAGCTGCGCCTGGGCCAAAATTGTTGAACTCTCCGAAGTACAACTTCGACGTGTCGTCGTCTCCCCACTTTGACCAACCAGCAGGATTGACAACGCGGCCAAGCTCGCCGTTTTGCCACACGACGCGAGCAAAATGCCGCCACGGACGACCAAGGAAGGTTGTGTTGAAAGCGTTGGCATCGGAGCTGTACACGCGCGCGTGGTTGAAGACGTAAAAGGAATCACTGTCTTCGCTAGACCGACCGTTGGCGGTGATGAACCCCTTGCCAATGCTTTCAATATCGCAGCCTTCGAACCAAGCCGTCGCCCTGGTGCCGAATATATAGTCGACAGCGCCATTGATGTATGACTTCGCATACAGCTGAAGACCTTTCTTGGTCAACAATGTAACGGGGCAGCCCGTTACATGAAATTGTCACTTTAGGGAGAGTGACAAAAAAGAATATAAAGATGGATATTCTTTAAACAATATCACCAAAGTGGTGATATTGAAGGGTCGACCAAAGGGTCTGTTCATTGGTTGATATCGTGATGATATCAACCCACCAATCGCCGCAAGACGCGCGCAATGAGTGGTGACGAGACGTCACCATACATGCAGTTATATTAGTATAATTGAATTAAGTCAAACGAAGAGACAGTAGTTTAAAGACTTAATTTATTAATATAACAGTTCTACTTTTACCCTACCTACGCTTCCTCGCTCGCCACGTGTACGTCCGTCGGGGCACCCAAATCCCTTGCGTTAAGTTACGCAAGGGTGTGCCCCGTTACACCTGGTAGCACTTGTAGTCCTTCCAAGGACCACATCATCCAACATGTTCATGTTGGATGAAGAAGACACCTTTCACGCCACGCGTGAAGGGTTTACCCATTTGAGTGACATCGAATGGGGTGCGGTAGAACGAATGAGTTCTACCGTAGGCGAACTCGTCGTCAGCACCATGTTGGAGTCTCTAGACAGAGACCAACAACATGCTGCTATCGCCAAGTTCATCCACAATGAACTTGCTCTCGAGAGGGAGAAAGTAGCCTTGCTTCACCAGCAAGGCTCTCAACAGGCCGAGCAGTTGAGAGAACTCGGTGCTCAACAGACGGAGCTGTTGAGACAGCAGCAATTCCATGCTGCTGTGGGCGGGACGGCGCATGCGCGTCGTCCCGAAGTCATGAAGGTTGACATCTCCGAGTACAGTGGAGTCCCGGAGGACTCCCTGTTACTATGGTTTGTCGAACTCGACAGAGCCCTAAGGGCTCGTCGCGTCGAAGATGAGCAAATGAAACTCACATTTGATCAGACCCACTTGGCAGGGCGTGCCAAAACTTGGTCCCTGGGACTCGAGAGTAGCGACCCAAATGTGTTTAGGTCGCTAGATGACTTCAAGTCCCGGCTCAGACAAACGTTTGAGCCGCCACGTGCTGAGTTCAGGGCTCGTTCAGAGCTCCTGAAACTCAAGCAGGGTAAGCGTGATGTGCACGCTTACGCACAACATATACGACTCCTTGCGAGTAGTATAACTGCTAATCCAGTACATGAACACACGTTGATTACGGTGTTCATGCAAGGGCTCGCAGAAGGGCCCGTCAGGAGCCACCTGTTCC
The DNA here is from genome assembly GCA_947650285.1 of Hyaloperonospora brassicae. Taxonomy (NCBI): domain Eukaryota; phylum Oomycota; class Peronosporomycetes; order Peronosporales; family Peronosporaceae; genus Hyaloperonospora; species Hyaloperonospora brassicae. Next base: position 17,682 of record CANTFL010000580.1, read on the forward strand.
GCCTTGAGCTGAATACTCTTGAAGAAGCGATATCAGCCGCGGAACAGGAAGACTTTAGCATGAGACAGGCTCATGCTAGCTCAAACTCTTACCGTCCACCGAGACGACAAGAGATCGGAGGTCCAGAACCAATGGACCTCTATTATGTTGAGAGCGAGAGACCTCGCTCTACAAGCAACAAGCGATTGCAGAGGTGCAATCGCTGTCAGAAGTTAGGGCACTACGCATACGAGTGTAGTGCTCCACGCCCAGTACCAAACAGTACTGAGCGAAATGGACGGCCTTTTGCCAGAAAGGGCAATGGGCGTGGGTCCAGAGCTGTTGCAAAGCCGCAACATCGAGACGGACCATCAAAAAATGGTCGGGGTCAGTAGGGGCGGAGCGCCCTACTGATCCAGCAACCTCAAGAGAATTTGCAAATCTCTTGACGAAAGTTGCTCCAGATACACAGTCATTGTGTGTCTCTGCACCTGGTGATGACGTTTCGCTCATCACCTTGAAGTTGGAAGCGACAAATGATTTGTCGCTTCGTGCCCTAGTAGACTGTGGGGCGTCGAACAACTTTGTTCGTCGCCAGTCACTAGAGGGTCGTAGGCTCAAGTTCGTTGAGCGCGACATTCCCCTCACAAGGATGACGGTGCGCCTTGCAACAGGCGCATCGATAACCGTTGAGAAACGTGTAGTCGGAACCCACTACATGTTAGAGGGCGAGCAGTACGATGATGATTTCATCGTACTAGATCTGGATGACAAATTTGATGTCATCCTGGGATTACCTTGGCTCAGAAAGTACGAGCCAAGGGTGAGCTGGCAGCATCGATCCGTGAAGATGCCTGCTGCTTGTTCATCAGATGGCCATCTGATGGACTTCATGGAGCGCCCACAAGCGTGTGGATGTTCTGCGAGTGAGTGCGATGGCCTCACTTGCGGTACGGTCGTTAGCACGACTGCACAAGATCACAGTGTAGTTGATCACTACACTGTGGAGCAAGCTCCCGGCGGCTGTACAGAAGTACAGGCGGCGCCGAAGGTCCACCACTCGAATAAGTCGAGTGGACCGGGACATGGATGCATTCCTAGCAGGCAGCATCTTAGAAGAAATAAACCTGTTGCCCCCAAGGGGCAACATGAAAATCCTAGGTCGAATGGAGAGTCGACCGTAGAGGATCGGTTCCTGACTGTGGTTGCACAGCACAGTCGGAAGACGTCGAGGGAATAAGTCCCCACGTACTTGAGGAAGGAGTTCCTCAAGAGTTGCTTGCTGAGGAATCAGGCCCTCAGCAACCTGTGGAAGCAGGTTCATAGGAAGAAACCGAGACGTTGAACGTCTTGGTTAATGACGGATCAAGCGTAGGCGCTTATACGCTTGATCTGATTGTGCCTCCGAAGTTGACTTCGGAGATAACTCAGTTGCCAACGCTAGAACCGAAACGGTTCTTGCGTGATCTGCGTAGTGGCAAAGTCAAGCAGATCTGCATACTCGTCACAGAGGACGAGTATGTGACCGACATTCGGTCGGCAACAGTATTTGCTGAGAACGAACGGGTTCTCAGCAGCTCATCGATGGACGAAAGTGTCCTCGATGAGAAGACTCGGATTGAGCGATACGCGTCCCAATCCTGGGAGTCACTTCAGGCAAATCCTTTGTATAAGGATTTGATCGAATTCAGGGGGCGTGTTCCCTGAATCCGTACCTTGCGAGTTGCCTAAGGACAAAGGCACTCGACACGAGATCGAGCTCAAACCGGGCTCGAAATACTGTGTCATGAAGCAGTGGCCACTGCCTCGTGAACAAGTGATAGCGATCGACAATTTCTTTGCCGATCGCTTAGCAGCGGGCCATGTGAGGGAATCAACATCCTATACAGATCTCCGGCCTTTTGTGTGCGAAAGGCCACAGGAGGATAGCGGATAGTGCACGCATTCAACAAGTTGAATGCTGCAACGGTACCGGCTCAGACGCCGATACCGAGGAAGGACGTAATCATAGATGGTATGTCAAAGAGTACCATCTTTTCGTCCATGGATCTGATGGATGGATTCTATCAGATTCTGATGCGTGAACGGGACGTCCCGTTCACGGCAGTGAGTACCCCCAGCGGGATGCTGTGGGAGTGGCTAGTGATGCCACAGGGGCTGAGTAATGCCCCTGCAACATTCAACAGATGTGTCACAAATCTGTTGAGACCGGTGCGAGACTTCGCACCGAGTTACTTCGACGATGTGTTCGTCCATATCCGGGCTATGGACGGGAAGACGGACGTTGAAGTTCACAGAACTCACGTTCGTCAGGTTCTTCAACTTATGCGCAAGCATAAGTTGTACGCCAACCGCAAGAAGTGTATATTCGCGGCTAGCGAAATACCACTTCTTGGATGCATCGTGGGTAAACACGGCGTACGCACCGATCCCGAAAAGATCAAGGCGATCACCGACTGGCCAGTGCCAGTCGATGTCAAGGGACTAAGGAAGTTCCTTGGTCTTGCGGCGTACTTGCACGAGTACTCGCGCAACTACGCCGAGATGACTGTTCATCTTTCTTGCTTGCTCAAGAAAAATGTCAAGTGGTCATGGAACGCTGAGTGCCAGCGTTCCTTTGAAGGTACCAAGCAAAGCTTGATGCAATCGCCGATCTTGGCGATTGCAGATCAGGACAGACCATTTCATGTGGTCTGTGACGCCAGCGATTTCGCAATCGGCTGTGCGTTAATGCAGTTCGATGCAGATGGCGCGGAGTGCGTCATCTGTTATCAGTCGCGTCAGCTGCAAGCAGCTGAGCGTAATTACCCAGTGCATGACAAGGAGCTCCTTGCCATGAAATACGCACTGGCTAAGTTTCGCGTCTATCCCTTGGGAGATAGACCGTTTGTTGTCTACACGGACCATGCGTCATTACGCACGGCCGTAAACAGCCCGCACCTCTCGCAAAGAATGGCGAGGTGGCTGTCTTTCTTCGCGGAGTATAACTTCTCCGTGGAGTATAAACCAGGACGACTCAATGTCGTCGCTGATGCGCTTTCGCGCCGGCCCGATTTCGAGCCGGACGCGCAATCCAACAGTGAGGACAAGCCCACTGTTGCGACACTGTCAGTCAGTGTCCCGTCGTCAAGTTTACTTGACGACGTACGAAAGGCATACGCGGAAGATAAGGATCTTCTGCGATCGATGGATCATCTGGTGAATCCATCCAGTAAATCCATGAGGGATTTACCGGCTTTGTACCGATCCTCATCGGATCGGTATAGTACACGCAACGGATTGCTGTACTATACAGCTTTTGCCGACGACACGCCTCGTGTCGTCGTACCCGCTCATCATGATTTGCGCTTACGCATCATGTATGAGTGTCACGATACCCCAACAAGCGGCCATCGTGGTAGAGAAAAGACTTACCTTACGGTAAGTCGTGACTTTTACTGGACACGCCAGTATCAGTTTGTTCGCAAGTACATCCGTGCTTGCGAGGTTTGTCAACGGGTGAAGCCCAGTCCTTCATGCCGTGCACCATTGCAACCTCCGCCTGTTCCGGCAGAGTGCTGGCAGTCCCTTTCAATGGACTTCGTCTTCGGTTTTCCCAAAGACGCTCACAAGAATAATGGTATTCTTGTGTTTGTTGACTGATTCAGCAAGATGGTCCATCTTGCTGCTGTCCCTGAGTCCATCACGGCACCCGGCTGTGCTCGTGTCTTTCTTGCCACGAACGATCTTCCAACTCCACGGGTTGCCCCGTGAACTTGTATCCGACCGTGACCCTCAATTCACGGCGGCATTTTGGCAAACCGTGTTCCGTACTCTCGGAACACGATTGAAGATGTCCACTTCTGACCATCCAGAAACAGATGGTCAGACGGAACGTGCGAACCGTGTCCTCGAAGAGATTCTTCGAGGATATGTCCACTCGTTTCCGAGTTGGAGCGAATTCCTACCCATGGTGGAATTCGCCATCAATAATTCGGTGCATGCTTCAACACAGCACACACCGTTTTACTTGAATGGCCTACGCCATCCACGAGTGCCCACCCTTATAGAGTGTGACTCTTGGATAGGGGGGGGGAGGGACTCGCTCGAGCAAAAACCGTCTTGGCTCTTACTCATCACGTGTCGACGCAAACGTCATCACGTATGATGCCGATATCGATCAAGTCGACATCGATGAAGAAGATCATCCCAATAATAGCGAAGACGCTATTATTGACTCGGATGATGATGACGATGCTGGTATACTCAGCATAGTCAACGATTATGTCAGCGAGGAAGAAGACAACCTCGCTGAAGAAGAGAGCAATCTCTTATCAGTGCGCACGAAGCGCACTGAAAGACAAAACAAAGAGTCAGCAGAGAACTTCCTGCTGACTCGAGAGGCGATATTCCGCTTCGTTCCGGACTCCATCGCAAATGCGGTGGATCGTCAGAAACAGAACGCAGACAAGAATGGAAGAGCGAATGTTCTTTCATTTAAAGTTAATGACCTAGTACTACTGTCTACGGTAAACTTACCTGGACATGCAGTCACTAGTGTCGGCAGTAGTAAACTACTGCCGAAGTACATTGGGCCATTTCGAGTGTTGCATCGCAAGGGCAATGCATACACACTCGAATTGCCACGTAGGATGCGCACGCATCCTACGTTTTACGTGGGGAGGCTTAGACGGTACTGTCAGTACGAGCCTTCTTCTTCCGATGAAGATAGCCCCCACGTTCAAGAACATCCATCAAGTTCTTGCGTTCGCGCTCCAGACGATCCGTCTGGTCGCGCAGATATGATACCTCGGAACTCCACCGAGTTATCTCTCCGCGAGCTGTCGCCAGCTCGCCGAATAGGGAGCGGACATCCCGCTCGACCTGAAGCTACGCTGTGGCATAATCGGCGCGATCCCTCGCCCGATCAGCCTCGTGATCCTAGCGGTTCTTCCGCATGGTATCGGTCAAAGCGTAGCGCCGGTCGCGCTCGTGCTTCAAGTCATCGCGCAATTCATCGATTGCGCGATCCATCTCGTAAGGGTCGAGATGGTGAACCGAATCATCTGGAGGAGGTCTTTCCTCCTCTTCCACATCCTTTGGTGGATGCTCACGGTGATCAACGCTTTCTAGTGGAGCGTATCTTGAATCAACGTGACGATTCAGGATCAAGGACGAGCTACCTCGCCCAGTGGCGGGGGTATCCACCCTCTTGGAACAGCTGGGAGCCCCGCTCTCAGCTGTTGATGGATGTTGAAGGTCTCGTCCGCCAGTATGACGAGACCCATCCGATGAGTCCTGTGGCCCATCGGTAAAAACGCGCCCTAGGCACTTGTAGACGGATTGCAAGTTTGAAATCGCGTCACGCATCTGAGACGAGATGTGTGCCCTTCCCCAGGGCGTACTTAGGGAATACACATCCCTATGTGCACGCTGCGAGTTGTCAACACAACTCGCACAAGGGTCTCCCCATGTGAGGCAAGGAATGCCTGCCTCACTAGATAAACAATGCAAACGGTACCTAGCACCGGTCAGCGTTCGCCTTTCGAACCTGAGGCGTGTTGCCTCAAGTTTCTTGAGCCACCCATCCCGTCCAAAATTCTTGACGTTTTGGACGAGCGCGTTCCACGCAGCCAAAAGCGATGTTTTGTCACGCTTTTGGTTGCTATTGTACCATCGATGTCTAAGAAAGACATCGAGATAAAATTCTTCCTCTGCGCGAAAGTTCTTCTCGCTGAAACTCAAGCCGTGAAGCTCAGTCGCATCGAATAAGGGTATTCGATGATGTTGGCTTGTCTCGTGAGACAGGCGATTGATGAGCCGTTCAGGCAAACGTCACGGCTTCAGCTCATCACTCTTCACAGTAGTAACCTTGTCGGTACCACGGTTGTCAGTGTGACGATGGCTTGCACCATCGTCAAGTCGCTCGTGCGAAGGAACACGAGTTGATCGCGGCGATGAGCAATCATACCTCATCATCAGACTCATCGTCACTGCCGATCAGAATGTGACGCATGTCACAAGTCCGTACGTCCGGCAGTGGTCGTGGATAATACTGAGTCACCGCAGGTGATTGCGATTCCTCCAAAGGCTTTTCCGAGTCAGACACGTCTGACCCGCCAGAATAGATAACCTCTACGTCAGGGTCATCATGCGCACGCGGTGTGATACCGCGTGCACCTGCAGCTCCTGTTGCTGCAAGCGGAGAACGAGCAGCAGACGACGAAGCGTCTGCCGCAGAGGATTGCACAGCACCAGGCTTTGTGGGTCTTGAGTCACCTCGCATAGACATGTTAAGTATGCGAGGTCAAGCGGAAAGTGAATGGAACGGACCAAACAAGTGCTCCCTGTCCCAATGGTGGCCAACGGGTGGCCTCCATATTTCGATAGTCACACGGTGACTATCAGTTAAGGGGGGTGATGTAACGGGGCAGCCCGTTACATGAAATTGTCACTTTAAGGAGAGTGACAATAAAGAATATAAAGATGGATATTCTTTAAACAATATCACCAAAGTGGTGATATTGAAGGGTCGACCAAAGGGTCTGTTCATTGGTTGATATCGTGATGATATCAACCCACCAATCGCCGCAAGACGCGCGCAATGAGTGGTGACGAGACGTCACCATACATGCAGTTATATTAGTATAATTGAATTAAGTCAAACGAAGAGACAGTAGTTTAAAGACTTAATTTATTAATATAACAGTTCTACTTTTACCCTACCTACGCTTCCTCGCTCGCCACGTGTACGTCCGTCGGTGCACGATACCCGTGCGTTAAGTTACGCAAGGGTGTGCCCCGTTACGAACAAAGTGTCTTGATATCCGGTGAAGCTGCAGCCGTAGAAGCTGCAGTTTGTGGCGTCGACGGTAGCAGCGACGGCCTGTCCCACATTGCCTGCCGTATTGGCGATGTTGAGATTGTAAACCTTCACGTTGTTGGACTCGAACCGCATTGTGCTGGTCATTGCATTGTGATCACCAGTCACATCAGGAGGTAGGTCCTTCCGCGCCATCGCGTGCGTAATCGTCGCCTCGTTCTTGACGTACGACGTCGCATCGCACGTGGCGCCTTGGATCACGAGAGCGTCTTTGAGAGGCGGAACGACCACCTGCTCCTTGTAGACTCCCGGAAAGATAAAGATCGTCTGCTCTTTATCCGTACGGACATCAAGTTTTGCAAAGCCCTCCTTCATCGTCCGGTAGCTGCCTTGGTCGTGCTTGGGATCACCCTTCGCATCGACAACGATTGCACCAGGCGGCGGTTTGAACCGAGCTTGTGGTCCACTGCACGTTCCACTGTCGGCAGTTATCGACAGGATGCTGGCAAGCGCCACAATGGGCAGCGCGAATATCTTCATACTTCGAGGACGTGGTCATGGTGGCGGCAAGGAAGAAGGCAGAGTGAGGATCCAGACTGCGATGATCGCTTACTATTCTGTCCGTTACGACGCAGCTACAGACGATCGTCGTGCCATGGGCAGCACGTCATTGAAGCTTGAAAGTGATGGCTGGGAAGGGATTGTTGGCATACGATGCGTAGGGTAAAAGTGTCGCAAATACCCATCGATCCAGCAGTATTCCCGAGGCTGAGGCGTTCTGGCCGATCGTTGAAAGGTTGCTCAGTCATGTCGCGCGTACATCTGGATGCATCTAGCGTGCCGAAGAAAACCGCAGACTCACTCGAAAACAACCACGGAGCGTATGGACCTGGAGATTGTTGCTGGGTGCGGTCGCGAAAGTGGTGGGTATGTTCGAAGCCGCGGACAATCAAAAGCGTTTCTTGCTGCAAGAGGAGCCGGTAGAGAATGGCTGTAGGCATTGCACACTTGTCACACGTTCACGAGCGCTCTAGAAACATGCGGATTTATTGACCGCACGAAAAAGGGACACGAAACATGCTTGTCAAGCGCGACGAAGTGTCGATAGGACAAAGGAGGCACTGCTGTTACCGCTTACCATCGTGCAGATTGAGTCTTCGATTTGCAGCGGGAGCTTTGGCTCCCCCCTCCCCCTTATGAGTACTGGCTTGATAGACGGCGAAGTTTGAGAGCCTATCGGAGTTGTCAATCGCATCAGGATAACAGTGGGTTCCATATGCAAGGCAAGTCACTTTGCGTACGCAAACAAAGCGTACAGTAGCAAACACACGTCACCACTCCGCCAAGCCAATATCACCTACAATAAGGCCGGAAACTACGTCCGATATCTACAATCCTCATACTCTTGACGGGTAATTTCTGTTCAGGCGTCAAGGTTGGCTTCTACGAGTGCCGAAAGGTGAGGGTGCGTCTGTTACTGCTTTCCATGTGGTTTGATTTTCCATCAACGATCATCGCGGTAGAAGCCGTGGTAATGCAGTGGTTTGACTCAGTGTTTGCGTTAGAACGAGAGTCCCGTGGCAGATGACGGATGGCCAAATGCTTGCCGATGTCAGGGTTCAACTTCTACACCATAACCGACGACAAGGCCCAGTCGATGGGTACGGCATCGTCTCGGATCCCAAGCGGCACTTTGGCCGCTGTCATCTGCAGAACGTGAGTGATTGTGACGAGCGCGAGGCGGACGGTAACATCGACGAAGTCGACCATAGAACGGAGTACGAATCACCTATGCTGACTCAGTATAAGCTATGCATACTGACAACAATAAGGCACGTGCACCAAAAGGCATACGTATGTGGAAGCGCGGAGGACATCGTAGAGCACGCTTCGTTGAATGGGCCAATATAGGACTATTTTCAGGATAGTTATGACATTTATCACCAGTTTTGTCCAACCGATAATATCTAGCAGTAAATGGATATGCGACAATTCGTTCTCCACACATTGCGCGCGTCTGGTTATGAAAAGTGTATGGGTCAGCTCACATCGTGGTCTGTGTGAACGATGAGTAGAGTGTCGTCATCAGCCGCCGGAAATTGCCTCAGAAAGTTACGTTTCTTTTGTATTCCCTCCAAAAAGATACTTCCTTCATATTTTCTTAGAATGTGAACAGACAGAGTTTCCCCTTGAACGTGATATTCCTTGATATATCCTCCAAAGCGAAACATCGTAAATATTCTTTTCACATATAATATTGCTGGAATACTCACTTTGAGTATTTTATTGCTGATCATCATAAGCTTAGGGTCTATAGTTGAATAAAATGCCGCATCGATTATATTTGGATCAAGCTTTACATAAAACGCCAATGGCATGTAGCGGGTTATTTCGTTGTATCCCCCTTACTAACTCGTCGCATTTTTGATTTGAGTTACGCAGTGTCGATTTTATTCAGATCAAGCTTTACATAAAACGCCAATGGCATGTAGCGGGTTATATCGTTACATCACCCTCTACTAAATCGGTGCATTTTTGACTTTGGTTTCGCAGTGTCTGGATCCCCGTTAAGGCGGTCTCAAAAAATATAGTACGTGTACGTTACATTTATCCCTTTCAACGTCCATCACCATGGATCAAACAAGCCTACGCGGTGTGCAGCAAAAGCCGCCCAAAAATGCATCGTCAACGGTGTGAAGAGCTTCCTCGACAATGACTACATAGAATAATCGTCAAAACAGGTATTCACGTTTAGCTGAGTGTTACTCCGAATGGATTGATATCAAAAATCCTGTCCCGACGCGGACATGACTGCTCAGATGCACTATCTTCTGATGACATATCACAATCATGAGTGTAAGAACACCACTCTTGAAGCACGTCGAGCTGTCAAGTGGCTATACCTACCAGCTACCAATGCTACTAGACACTTTCTCTAGAGCAAGGTGTTCTTACACTCTTCAAGTTCATATCGGAAAAACTTGGTGACAAGTGCATGTTGCTCACCTCGGCGAAGAGTCAATACGATTGCGACAGCAGCATCACCGACATACCCATCCGTTCACTGAGCTACCAGCCATTCGTCGCAAGTAATATGGCAGTAGCTCCAACTCGCATCGTGAACAGGTTGCACATCCGCTGATTCCACCGTGCATCGTCCATGGTCGCTGGGTGGGTCATGAAGTGTAACGGGGCACACCCTTGCGTGAACTTAACGCACGGGTATCGTGCACCGACAAGCGTACACGAGGCATCCAAGGAAGCGGTAGGTAAGACAGAGGCAACACTGTCTTAGGGAAAAGTAGAACTGTTATATTATTATGATAAAGTTTTTAATCCACTGTCTCTCTTTTTGACTTAAATTGATTATGTTAATCTAACTGAATATATGACGACGTCTCGTCACCACTCATTGCGCGCGTCCTGCGGCGATTGGTGGGTTGATATCATCAAGATATCAACCAATGAACAGACTCTTTGGTCGACCTGTCATTATCACCACTATTGGTGATATTGTTAAAAGAATATCCAACTTTATATTCTTTATTGTCATTTTCTCTTAAACGACAATTTCCATGTAACGGGCTGCCCGGTTACATCATCCCCCCCTTAACTGATAGTCACCGTGTGACTATCGAAATATGGAGGCCACCCGTTGGCCACCATTGGGACAGGGAGCACTTGTTGGGTCCGTTCCATTCACTTTCCGCTCGACCTCGCATAGTTAACATGTCTATGCGAGGTGACTCAAGACACCCACAGCCCGCTGCTGTGCAAGCCTCTGCGGCAGACGATTCGTCGTCTGCTGCTCGTTCTCCGCTTGCAGCAACAGGAGCTGCAGGTGCACGCGGTATCACACCGCGTGCGCATGATGACCCTGACATAGAGGTTATCTATTCTGGCGGGTCAGACGTGTCTGACTCGGAAAAGCCTTTGGAGGAATCGCAATCACCTGCGGTGACTCATTTATCCACGACACTGCCGGACGTACGGACTTGTGACATGCGTCACATTCTGACGGAAGTGACGATGAGTCTGATGATGAGTATGATTGCTCATCGCCGCGATCAACTCGTGTTCCTTCGCACGAGCGACTTGACGATGGTGCAAGCCATCGTCACACTGACAACCGTGGTACCGACAAGGTTACTACTGTGAAGAGTGATGAGCTGAAGCCGTGACGTTTGCCTGAACGGCTCATCAATCGCTTGTCTCACGAGACAAGCCAACATCATCGAATACCCTTATTCGATGCGACTGAGCTTCACGGCTTGAGTTTCAGCGAGAAGAACTTTCGCGCAGAGGAAGAATTTTATCTCGATGTCTTTCTTAGACATCGATGGTACAATAGCAACCAAAAGCGTGACAAAACATCGCTTTTGGCTGCGTGGAACGCGCTCGTCCAAAACGTCAAGAATTTTGGACGGGATGGGTGGCTCAAGAAACTTGAGGCAACACGCCTCAGGTTCGAAAGGCGAACGCTGACCGGTGCTAGGTACCGTTTGCATTGTTTATCTAGTGAGGCAGGCATTCCTTGCCTCACATGGGGAGACCCTTGTGCGAGTTGTGTTGACAACTCGCAGCGTGCACATAGGGATGTGTATTCCCTAAGTACGCCCTGGGGAAGGGCACACATCTCGTCTCAGATGCGTGACGCGATTGCAAACTTGCAATCCGTCTACAAGTGCCTAGGGCGCGTTTTTACCGATGGGCCACAGGACTCATCGGATGGGTCTCGTCATACTGGCGGACGAGACCTTCAACATCCATCAACAGCTGAGAGCGGGGCTCCCAGCTGTTCCAAGAGGGTGGATACCCCCGCCACTGGGCGAGGTAGCTCGTCCTTGATCCTGAATCGTCACGTTGATTCAAGATACGCTCCACTAGAAAGCGTTGATCACCGTGAGCATCCACCAAAGGATGTGGAAGAGGAGGAAAGACCTCCTCCAGATGATTCGGTTCACCATCTCGACCCTTACGAGATGGATCGCGCAATCGATGAATTGCGCGATGACTTGAAGCACGAGCGCGACCGGCGCTACGCTTTGACTGATACCATGCGGAAGAACCGCTAGGATCGCGAAGCTGATCGGGCGAGGGATCGCGCCGATTATGCCACAGCGTAGCTTCAGGTCGAGCGGGATGTCCGCTCCCTATTCGGCGAGCTGGCGACAGCTCGCGGAGAGATAACTCGGTGGAGTTCCGAGGTATCATATCTGCGCGACCAGACGGATCGTCTGGAGCGCGAACGCAAGAACTTGATGGATGTTCTTGAACGTGGGGGCTATCTTCATCGGAAGAAGAAGGCTCGTACTGACAGTACCGTCTGAGCCTCCCCACGTAAAACGTAGGATGCGTGCGCATCCTACGTGGCAATTCGAGTGTGTATGCATTGCCCTTGCGATGCAACACTCGAAATGGCCCAATGTACTTCGGCAGTAGTTTACTACTGCCGACACTAGTGACTGCATGTCCAGGTAAGTTTACCGTAGACAGTAGTACTAGGTCATTAACTTTAAATGAAAGAACATTCGCTCTTCCATTCTTGTCTGCGTTCTGTTTCTGACGATCCACCGCATTTGCGATGGAGTCCGGAACGAAGCGGAATATCGCCTCTCGAGTCAGCAGGAAGTTCTCTGCTGACTCTTTGTTTTGTCTTTCAGTGCGCTTCGTGCGCACTGATAAGAGATTGCTCTCTTCTTCAGCGAGGTTGTCTTCTTCCTCGCTGACATAATCGTTGACTATGCTGAGTATACCAGCATCGTCATCATCATCCGAGTCAATAATAGCGTCTTCGCTATTATTGAGGTGATCTTCTTCATCGATGTCGACTTGATCGATATCGGCATCATACGTGACGACGTTAGCGTCGACACGTGATGACCAAGGGCCAAGACGGTTTTTGCTCGAGCAAGTCCCTCCCCCCTTATCCAAGAGTCACACTCTATAAGGGTGGGCACTCGTGGATGGCGTAGGCCATTCAAGTAAAACGGTGTGTGCTGTGTGGAAGCATGCACCGAATTATTGATGGCGAATTCCACCATGGGTAGGAATTCGCTCCAACTCGGAAACGAGTGGACATATCCTCGAAGAATCTCTTCGAGGACACGGTTCGCACGTTCCGTCTGACCATCTGTTTCTGGATGGTCAGAAGTGGACATCTTCAATCGTGTTCCGAGAGTACGGAACACGGTTTGCCAAAATGCCGCCGTGAATTGAGGGTCACGGTCGGATACAAGTTCACGGGGCAACCCGTGGAGTTGGAAGATCGTTCGTGGCAAGAAAGACACGAGCACAGCCGGGTGCCGTGATGGACTCAGGGACAGCAGCAAGATGGACCATCTTGCTGAATCAGTCAACAAACACAAGAATACCATTATTCTTGTGAGCGTCTTTGGGAAGACCGAAGACGAAGTCCATTGAAAGGGACTGCCAGCACTCTGCCGGAACAGGCGGAGGTTGCAATGGTGCACGGCATGAAGGACTGGGCGTCACCCGTTGACAAACCTCGCAAGCACGGATGTACTTGCGAACAAACTGATACTGGCGTGTCCAGTAAAAGTCACGACTTACCGTAAGGTAAGTCTTTTCTCTACCACGATGGCCGCTTGTTGGGGTATCGTGACACTCATACATGATGCGTAAGCGCAAATCATGATGAGCGGGTACGACGACACGAGGCGTGTCGTCGGCAACAGCTGTATAGTACAGCAATCCGTTGCGTGTACTATACCGATCCGATGAGGATCGGTACAAAGCCGGTGAATCCCCCATGGACTTACTGAATGGATTCACCAGATGATCCATCAATCGCAGAAGATCCTTATCTTCTGCGTATGCCTTTCGTACGTCGTCAAGTAAACTTGACGACGGGACACTGACTGACATTGTCTCAACAGTGGGCTTGTCCTCACTGTTGATTTGTGCGTCCGGCTCGAAATCGGGCCGGCGCGAAAGCGCATCAGCGACGACATTGATTCGTCCTGGTTTATACTCCACGGAAAAGTTATACTCCGCGAAGAAAGACAGCCACCTCGCCATCCTTTGTGAGAGATGTGGGCTGTTTACGGCCGTGCGTAATGACGCATGGTCCGTGTAGACAACAAACGGTCTATCTCCCAAGGGATAGACGCGAAACTTAGCCAGTGCGTATTTCATGGCAAGGAGCTCCTTGTCATGCACTGGGTAATTACGCTCAGCTGCTTGCAGCTGACGCGACTAATAACAGATGACGCGCTCCGCGCCATCTGCATCGAACTGCATTAACGCACAGCCGATTGCGAAATCGCTGGCGTCACAGACCACATGAAATGGTCTGTCCTGATCTGCAATCGCCAATATCGGCGACTGCATCAAGCTTTGCTTGGTACCTTCGAAGGAACGCTGTCACTCAGCGTTCCATGACCATTTGACATTTTTCTTTCGTGACCAAGAAAGATGTACCGTCATCTCGGCGTAGTTGCGCGAGTACTTGTGTAAGTACGCCGCAAGACCAAGGAACTTCCTTAGTCCCTTGACATCGACTGGCACTGGCCAGTCGGTGATCAAATTGATCTTTTCGGGATCGGTGCGTACGCCGTGTTTACCCACGATGCATCCAAGAAGTGGTATTTCGCTAGCCGCGAATATACACTTCTTGTGGTTTGCGTACAACTTATGCTTGCGCATAAGTTGAAGAACCTGACGAACGTGAGTTCTATGAACTTCAACGTCCGTCTTTCCGTCCATAGCCCGGATATGGACGAACACATCGTCGAAGTAACTCGGTGCGAAGTCTCGCACCGGTCTCAACAGATTTGTGACGCATCTGCTGAATGTTGCAGGGGCATTACTCAGGACCTGTGGCATCACTAGCCACTCCCACAACATACCGCTGGGGGTGCTCACTACTGTGTATGGGATGTCCCATTTACGCTTGAGGATCTGATAGATTCCATCCATCAGATTCATGGACGATAAGATGGTACTCTTTCACATACCATCTGTGATGACGTCCTTCCTCGGTATCGGCGTCTGAGCCGGTACTGTTGCAGCATTTAACTTGTTGAATGCGTGCACTATCCGCTATCCTCCTGTGGCCTTTCGCACACAAAAGGCCGGAGATCTGTATAGGATGTTGATTCTCTCATATGGCCCGCTGCTAAGCGATCGGCAAAGAAATTGTCGATCGCTAGTACTTGTTCACGAGGCAGTGGCCACTGCTTGATGACACAGTACTTCGATCCCGGTTTGAGCTCGATCTCGTGTCGAGTGCCGTTGTCCTTAGGCAACTCGCAAGGTACGGATTCAGGGAACACGCCCCCTGAATTCGATCAAATCCTTATACAAAGGATTTGCCTGAAGTGACTCTTAGGATTGGGACGCGTATCGCTCAATCCGAGTCTTCTCATCGAGGACACTTTCGTCCATCGATGAGCTGCTGAGAACCCGTTCGTTCTCAGCAAATACTGTGGCCGACCGGATATCGGCCACATCGTCATCCTCTGTGACGAGTATGCAGATCTGCATGACTTTGCCACTACGCAGATCACGCAAGAACCGTTTCGTTTCGAGCGTTGGCAACTGAGTTATCTCCGAAGTTAACTTCGGAGGCACAATCAGATCAAGCGTATAAGCGCCTACGCTTGATCCGTCATTAACCAAGACGTTCAACGTCTCGGTTTCTTCCTGGGAACTTTCTTCCACAGGTTGATGAGGGCCTGATTCCTCAGCAAGCAACTCTTGAGGAACTCCTTCCTCAAGTACGTGGGGACTTATTCCCTCGACGTCTTCCGACTGTGCTGTGCAACCACAGTCAGGCACCGATCCTCTACGGTCGACCCTCCAGTCGACCAAGGATGCCCATGTTGCCCCTTGGGGGCTTCAGGTTTCTTTTGTCTAAGATGCTGCCTGCTAGGAATGCATCCATGTCCCGGTCCACTCGACTTATTCGAGTGGTAGACCTTCGGCGCCGCCTGTACTTCTGTACAGCCGCCAGGAGCTTGCTCCACAGTGTAGTGATTAACTACACTGTGATCTTGTGCAGTCGTGCTAACGACCGTACCGCAAGTGAGGCCATCGCACACACTCGCAGTACATCCACACGCTTGTGGGCGCTCCATGAAGTCCATCAGATGGCCATCTGATGAACAAGCGGCAGGCATCTTCACGGATCGATGCTGCCAGCTCATCCTTGGCTCGTACTTTCTGAGCCAAGGTAATCTCAGGATGACATCAAATTTGTCATCCAGATCTAGTACGATGAAATCATCATCGTACTGCTCGCCCTCTAACATGTAGTGGGTTCCGACTACACGTTTCTCAACGGTTATCGATGCGCCTGTTGCGAGGCGCACCGTCATCCTCGTGAGGTAAATGTCGCTCTCAACGAACTTGAGCCTACGACCCTCTAGTGACTGGCGACGAACAAAGTTGTTCGACGCCCCACAGTCTACTAGGGCACGAAGCGACAAATCATTTGTCGTTTCCAACTTCAAGGTGATGAGCGAAACGTCATCACCAGGTGCAGAGATACACAATGATTGTGTATCTGGAGCAACTTTCGTCAAGAGATTTGCAAATTCTCTTGAGGTTGCTGGATCAGTAGGGCGCTCCGCCCCTACTGACCCCGACCATTTTTTGATGGTCCGTCTCGATGTTGCGGCTTTGCAACAGCTCTGGACCCACGCCCATTGCCCTTTCTGGCAAAAGGCCGTCCATTTCGCTCAGTACTGTTTGGTACTGGGCGTGGAGCACTACACTCGTATGCGTAGTGCCCTAACTTCTGACAGCGATTGCACCTCTGCAATCGCTTGTTGCTTGTAGAGCGAGGTCTCTCGCTCTCAACATAGCAGAAGTCCATTGGGTCTGGACCTCCGATCTCTTGTCGTCTCGGTGGACGATAACAGTTTGAGCTATCATGAGCCTGTCTCATGCTAAAGTCTTCCTGTTCCGCGGCTGATATCGCATCTTCCAGCGTATTCAGCTCAAGGCGGAACAGGTGGCTCCTGACGGGCCCTTCTGCGAGCCCTTGCATGAACACCGTAATCAACGTGTGTTCATGTACTGGATTAGCAGTTATACTACTCGCAAGGAGTCGTCTATGTTGAGCGTAAGCGTGCACATCACGCTTACCCTGCTTGAGTTTCAGGAGCTCTGAACGAGCCCTGAACTCAGCCCGTGGCGGCTCAAACGTTTGTCTAAGCCGGAACTTGAAGTCATCTAGCGACCTAAACACATGTGAACCGCTACTCTCGAGTCCCAGGGACCAAGTTTTGGCACGCCCTGCCAAGTGGGTCTGAGCAAATGTGAGTTTCATTTGCTCATCTTCGACGCGACGAGCCCTTAGGGCTCTGTCGAGTTCGACAAACCATAGTACAGGGAGTCCTCCGGGACTCCACTGTACTTGGAGATGTCAACTTTCATGACTTCGGGACGACGCGCATGCGCCGTCCCGCCCACAGCAGCATGGAATTGCTGCTGTCTCAACAGCCTTGTCTGTTGAGCACCGAGTTCTCTCAACTGATCAGCCTGTTGATAGCCTTAATTCACCAGCAAGGCTACTCCCTCCCTCTTGAGAGCAAGTTCATTCTGAATGAACTTGGCGATAGCGGCATGTTGTTGGTCTCTGTCTAGAGACTCCAACATGGCGCTAACGAAGAGTTCGCCTACGGTAGAACTCATTCGTTCTACCGCACCCCATTCGATGTCACTCGAATGGGTAAACCCTTCACGCGTGGCGTGAAAGGTTTCTTCTTCATCCAACATGTTCATGTTGGATGTTGTGGTCCTTGGGAGGACTACAAAGTGCTACCAGGTGTAACGGGGCACACCCTTGCGTGAACTTAACGCAAGGGTATCGGTACCCCGATAGACGTACACGTGGCAAGCGAGGAAGCGTAGGAAGGGTAAAAGCAGAACTGAAATATATATATAACTAAGTCTTTAGTCTACTATCTCTCTGTTTGACTTAACTTAATTATGTTAATATAACTGAGTGTATGGTGACGTCTCGTCACCACTCATTGCGCGCGTCTTGCGGCGATTGGTGGGTTGATATCATAACGATATCAACCAATAAACAGACCCTTTGGTCGACCCTTCAATATCACCACTTTGGTGATATTGTTCAAAGAATAATCATCTTTATATTCTTTATTGTCAATTTCTTATAAGTGACAATTCCATGTAACAGGCTGCCCCGATACATTTAGCCTTTATCGATGACTTTAATTTCTACAGCCTTATTCGTATGTAGGCGAATTTCAGGAAGGATACGCGCGATGATGCCTCAAGCGTATTCGTGATATCCTGGAGGGGGGTTCGATTACAGGGCGCCGGAGATAGGCTAATAAAGTACGACGAGCAACCACCCAATGGGTGGCCGCCCTGCCAACCCGCACCGAAGGGTGTGTGATAGTTGGGTGGGCTGGAGGCCCTACTAGCCGAAAAGCCCCATAGTGTAATGAGGGGTGTGGGCCCCTGGCGAGTTCAAACCGAGCCGCGGTACTCGCAGATCACCCCCGGGCGGTCTGAGGGGTCACACGGCATAAATCTCAAGCGTATTCGTCAAACTAGGACGTGAGGCATTTTTTAATTTTCCAATTATCTGGGGCATATTTTTATTTTCGTGATTTAATAGAACACATCATATTGTCCCTACTTTTATTCACTTGCTGGCAAAGGTAGCTGACAAATTATGACAATACAGTGCTGTAGCTAATTTTGAGAAAGTTTAGTCTATATAGCTATAAAGAATCGTGGCAGACGGAAGATGGTGCCCCAAATAGATTGGTCAAATTCGAATGGCAAGGCATCTGTAAGTTTGGTGTCAGCCTTGGTGACACAACCGACTTTCACATGGGTGATCTTGTTTTCGTTTTAATAAGCTCTGGGAAAAAGAAAGAATCTCTGCAGATGACTGGACAAAACTCACATTTGGTGCACGGTAGCGCTGCGATTTACATGGAGGTTTACAGAAGTGGTACGATTCCGAACAACAACTTTTGGCTCATCCACGTGAAGATGTCTCGAATGGGCCGCTAAATGGTCGTTACGGGCAAGGCTGGTGGGACTGGAATGACCATCACAAACTCTAAATTCGACGGCAACATGATTTTTTTTCGATGTTGTGCAACGGACACCACACGTGGACCTTCCTATCCTACAAAAAAACACGGACATCACCATGCTCAACAAGTACGTGCACGGGTACTCCGGTCGAGTACTTAAAGTCGACGTTGAGAAAGGTGACAATGTAGTCGTGCACATGGTCGACAACTACTAGGGGAAATAAACACATAAAATAATTGAAAAATACGGGTCTATTATCAATCATCGGCGAAAATAGTTGCTACTACAGCAACGGTTTCGAGAATTTGCTATGATACCAGATAAAAGGCTACATCATTTACTACTAAACCATCACAAGCTCAATCAAATTGATTGGAGAACATAACTGTAGAAGGATGGACATCCACAGTGGCCCTATACGAGTCGCTTCTTGGTCGGTATCCGAAAATTGCATTTCACGGCCAAAAAAGATTTTAGCGTGAGGCCTAACAGAGCTTCATTCGTGACGTAACGTTTACCCAAATTCGTTAAATGAAAAAATGGATGCATAGGAAACAACAGTGATATATGCTGCTCGAATGACGGAGTATCGGACTCCTTTCCAATCGTGTCCGTGATATGTCAAGGCCGTCCACTGGTTATAATTAGTTGGTCACCTAGTGTGCAGTATGTAGTTATCAATTCAGCAGGTCCCCAGATATTCGCGGACTTCCGGTTCTTGGTGCGGACTAAAACAAGTGCACACCCGTTCATCATTCGCTGACGACTCATCTCTACTTGTGAGCGTGCCCATCAACTGGAACCAGCTCTTTGACTCGTCGCACGATTTGCGGGTTCATCGGACCTTCTACGAGAACCAGCAAGTGGATCAGTTCTTATTTATGAATATCAATATGCGGCTGGAGCTTTTTAAAGATATTTCAGTGCTGTAACCATCAAAAACGACGCTATTTTATGGGTTTGGAGCAGATCCAGGTAGTTTGCTTCGTCATTATTGGCTTTTCCCATTCGTCAGTCCGGAGACGGCATCTTCCTCCAGAAGGAAGCCACTGTTGTGACATTGAATTCTAACTATAAGCGCATATCATGTCCTTACGCAGTTCTGGTCACAGCATTTGTCTTCGACTTTACTGAATGGCGTAAGAAAGAGATGTCCTCGTAGGACACGCATGTCTTGTGAGTACACGATTCATTGACCGAGGTTCGCTGACACAAGACTAATTTAAGTTTTTGGGTCGCACCATAGCAATTAAGAGGGGCATACCTGTCATCTGTTGAAGTGGTGGCAAATACCCAGCAAGCAAATCACTTGTTGAGATAGTTCAGGCAAGAACAAGTCAAGTGATTCGCGGTCTGGAAAAGTTGAGCTCACAGGGTGTCAATCATTATAGTCGACGATAGGACCAGCACTATTTCCGAGAAACAAAGCTGAGAGTGCTAAAATAGGAAGGTCTTAGAGACTCCAACAGGCGCAATATCCGAGATGACGATTGGCTTCATCACTCGAAAAAATAACGTCAGTGCAAGCCAGGTTTGACGCTCACTAGGGTAAGCTATTACACGCAGCGCACCAACCCGGTAGAGGATCGTGCCATGAACAAATACCGCTTGCTCCGCGTAAGTGGCGCGTGTTCGATTCCCTGCCAGACCACATCAAGCTCATCTATAAATGTGTGCGAAACACTGGATGCACTCTTACCACCCTGGTAACCCCGGTACCAGCTAGTAAGCCCTCTCAGAGAAGCACAAATCACCAACAACTAATAGTTGGGCTATCCGCTCTGTCTGGGAATCAAAACAGCCGGTAGAGGATGTTGACCACGACCGGGAGGGATGTTTAAAACCGACCCGCAAAGGGTAGTACCGGTTCGTTACAATACCTAAATGCACAGGCTGTACCTACAAGACCAGGAATGGGTTCGTCATACCACGATGAATTTACACACAAAACGTTCAATGAAGATTCAAGGATTGTAGCGGAGCTACATAGATCCTTAAGTCAGAGGAAGACTTTACGCTCTACGAGCAACTTTGGTTCTGCAAACCCGACTTAGAGAGTCAACAAGCTCGAGATCTTACGGTTCCTGTTCCAGGGGGGTTGAACGATTCAAAATAATCACAGCACAGAGTGCTTAGAAGCAGCTAATTTCACGGGTATTGCTAGCTCCTACCGATCGAAGACGCCTCGTAAGGCTTCTGTCTTTCGGTGATCAACAGAGGAATTGAATTTTTTTCTTCTTTTAACCCTAAAAGAACACCTTACAACAACGTAATCAACCTACTCTCTAATGTATTACATATAGCTCTCAAAAGATCTCGTACTCAATGGTTGACAGACATCAGTCTTCGACAATTGATACTGTGTTCCAATATCATTTTATGGGGATTCCATCCTTTGTGTGCACCACACCTATTGTCGACTACCAGTCGAAGTGTTATTCCGTTACACTGTCCCCCACCAGACTGACGTTACCGTAAAAAGTCAATCGTTATTTTTACTAGAAGAGGGTGGTGTGTGATCTACAACCTCACGGTTTACCAAAACACAAAACATTATGGCCTTGCCATCTAATGAGTCTTGTACTCTTTCCTCCTACCTCTACTTCAATGAGGAAGCGGACAACGCTTAGAATAATAATGTTTATGTTGATAAACAGACATCGTTCCACTCACTTATGCTACAGGTACGACCTCTTTCAGCACCCAATCCGCTCGTTTAACGTGGTGATACCACCGCACCCGAGGCGCAGCATCATACAACAGATGAGGATGGAAACATCATCACCAATCCGCTTGATGAGCAACAGGAGTTGGTTCTTCAACTAGAGGAGATTAATCTTCGTCGCGCTCGGACCCAGAGATTCATTCAAAATCGAAGCGACTATGTGTTTTATTACTTGACGTGGAGCAACGTCTCTGTCAAACGGAAGGCCGTAGCCTTTCAACATGGGCCATTGGCCCAGAGGCTACGTCGTCTGAAGACATCTGATTCCGCCAATTAATATATGGGAGGTATCTCGAATCTTTCCTGACCACCCAAGGTCAATACAAGGCACAACTTGAAAGCTTGGCTCGTAGGGTTTCGGTACGATCGATTAGGGGCGTACCCATATTGTTGATTGCCTATGAGTTGCCTGAGGAGGAGGACAGCCAGTGCTCCCGCTATATGTATTGCAACTGACACCTCAGAAGCGTCCCAGCTCTGAGAGCAAGTGCCAATGTGGCCAATCTTCGTCTAGAACGAAAGCTTGAGTTCGAATACGCCAAGCTCAAGGCCAGAGACCAGTTGAGTAATCTCACACGCTATGCTTCGGCTACGCCGGTATCCGCGGGTTCTGACCCTATAGCGCGGCGCAAACCGCTACTTCCCACCACTATTGGTGAGAATCCGGTCTCGGTCGAGGAATGATCCTTGCCACCGTATTCAAAAACATTTACGGCGTACGAGCAATCCTGCCGAAGGGGTGTCTCAAACTCCCACGAGTTCTCCGATTCCAGGTACCCTCGATACTTCACCAGATACTGGTATTGGCCCAATCGATGACGTCGTTTTAGGAGTCGCTCCACATGAAACTGGTGGTTCCTTTGCTCATCGAGCAGCGTCGGAGGTGGTCGGTATTTCAATGTAGGAGCATGAGAAGGTGCTTCTAGAGCTGAGTGGTCTCCGTGAGACATTGGGTGAGACCCAGAGTGAGTTTGACGCGATGCGAGCCCGTGTCCAGGCGTTGGAGTTGGGCCAAGCCCGGATGGAGGCTCGCCTTGACCTCCCGATATGGATTCAGTAGCCTATGGCAAGGCCAACCTATGCAGCGCAAGCGCCTCTAAATTTGCGTGGGACGGATCCCGATACGGCTTAAGCAAGCCAACGTAGATTACAGGGTGTGTGCGCAGTTTGCGCGGAAGGTTGAGCGTATACGCAAGTCCCTTCTTGGCGACTACCGTGAATGGTCAATGAAGCGCGGACGAAACCTTGTCTTACAGACGGCGGACACTACATTTTCAGGTAGGTTTTTAGCCTTAATTAGAACTTGTACTCCGACGACATAACGTATAATACAACATCTGCCGTTAGAATCAGCTAGTTCCTTCTGCTTGTCTTGGCTATCATCCAGTGCGTCACGCACATGTCGGAAGACATTCAATCGCGTTGCGAAAAAATCGCTAACCTGTTTTTGGACAGTAGCAGGGCTGATATCAGCAAGCCGATCGGCAATCCCTCCAACACTAAGCCCTGAACCACGAAGTGGTAGCGTTAAAGGAACGCGAGGGTGTGTGAGGCTGTTTACATAGAACGGTGTGTAGCCTGTGGAGGCATGCACGGCGTTGTTCAACGCAATCTCAACAACAGGGAGTATCAAGCGCCAACGCTTCGGGGTTTCAGCGCAAACACTGAGCAAGATGTCACCGATGATGCGATTCACTCGCTCGGTTTGACCATCAGTCTGCGGATGATCTGATGTGGACATGTCCAATCGTGTGCCGAGCACCTTGAAGATGGACTTCCAAAACTTCCCAGTGAAGCGAGGATCTCTATCAGAGACAATTGCCAACGGCGAACCGTGTTGTCGAAACACGCGATCAATAAACAGCGTAGCTGTACCTTCACCATCAATGGTATCCGGCACCGCCGCTAAGTGAGCCATCTTGCTCAAACGGTCAACAAAGACCACAATACCCGTATTTCCATACAAATCCTTCGGTTAACCGAACAGGAAAATTCATGCTGATGGACTCCCAGCACCCGTTGGGTACAGGCAAACTAGCCAGCGGCGCGGCCGCGTGAGGTGAGGAATTCATCCATCAAAAGGTTTCGCACGTACGCACATATTTGCTCACTCATTTGTATAGTTTGGGCTACCGATAAAATTGGCTAACTGAGCCATAGGTCTTCTCACGACCGAGATGACCACTCAACGCAGTATCATGTGTATCATGGAGGATCCGATACTTCAACTCCTCATCATGAAGGACAAAGATGCGAGGGGTATCCTACACATCCGTGCTATAGCACAGGAGGCCCAGATCGATGGAATATCGTTGTAGCTCGCACGTAATCGTGCCGAAAATTCTATGTCTTAGTCCTTGAAATCCTCTATCCCTAGAGCACGTAGCAGAGGTACACAATGTTCATCCTTGGCATAAGCCGTACGGATTAGGTCAGTGACCGACGACGACAGAGTCGTAACATGAGCAAGCTTATAGTCAGTCCTGCGAGACACCGCATCAGCCAAAGTATTCTGCTTGCCCGGCTTATACTTCACCTCGAAGTTGTGTTCGGCAAACAAGGAAAGCCAAAGAGCCATTCTCTGATAGAGGTGAGGCGACTGGTTCGCAGTGCGTTGTGACGCATGATCGGTGTCGATCACAAATGACGTAGAGCCAAGCTAATAAACTCTGAATTTGAAGAGAGCATACTTCATTGCAAGTGTTTGTCATAAACATAATAGTTCATTTTTGCAGCCTTTAGCTGCCGGTTCTCAATCGCAATGACGCGTTCCCGTCTCTCTGAATTTGTCTGTAACAGGGCGCTACCTAAGGCAAAGTCATAGGCATCAGGGACGACGCTGAAAGATCGATCAGGATAAGGCAAAGACAAGATTGGCGCATGAAGGAGACCCTCCTTTTCTGCTCGAAAATCATCATGATTGGTGCTAGTCCAGCACCGTTATACATCCTTTTAAAGGAGATTGGATAATGGTCGAGACTTGTCTGCTCAATTCGCACTGTACTTGTGCAAGTAATTGGAAAGGCCAAGCCACTTACGTAAGTCCTTTTGGTGCTTTGGAACCGGCCAATCAACTATGTCTTTTACCTTAGCGGGATCCACTCTAAGGCCTCGCTAACCAATAGGGCACCCTAAAAATGAATCGTTTTTGCACCAAAGATGCACTTAGACCCGTTTCCGTACAGCTTATTCGTGTGCATGCACTCGAGCACCGCTCGTAAATGGTCAATGTGATTGTCCACATCTGACCGACCGTTCATAGCACGAGTATGGATAAAGATGTCGTCAAAGTACGTATGTTCATAGCATCATGAGGTCGAAACAGCTGTGTCACAAGACGATTGAACGTAGCTGGGGCATTGTACAAGCCCTGGGGCATAACTAGCCACTATCGGAGCATACCGCTCGGGGTACTAACCGCTGTCAGCGGAATATCCTTCTCACGCATGAGCAATTGGTAATAACTATCGACTAAGTCGAGTGCACTGTACATTGTACATCCCACCATATTGTTCTGAATACATCTTTCCTAGGGATTGGTGTCTGAGCCGGGATCGTGGCAGCATCAAGCTTGTTGTAAGCATGAACAATGCGCCACTTCCCATTGGGCTTTCGGACACAAAATGTGGGCGTGGAATGAGGAGATTTGCTCTCACGAACCATCCCCTCTGCGTGCTTTGCACGAAAGAAGTCGTCAATGACGTCAAACTGTTCCTTCGGTGAAGGGCATTGCCGTGTTACGCAGTATTTAGTTCGAGGAATTAGGTCAATTTCATGACGCACACCTCTGTCGGGAGGTAAGACGGACGGTGGGTTGTGACACAACATGTCCTAAACTCCTTTACCAAAGGATAGAACGGATCAATATGATTCTTAAGGATACCAGATCCACTACGGGCATCCAATTCCGCCTTTGTGTCCTCAAGGACAGACTCGTATAATAACGAGGATGAGTTCAACTTAATATCTGGCCGAATGGCCACTAACTTGGATAATTCTCCTGTCTGTAAGGCCTGGCTATATTTGCCGTCAGACATTTCGTCTAGGACAAAGAGAGTATCCAAGGATGGAAGAGTCTCAAGACTAATGTTGCCATCAACACGGCCAGTCAACTCATTGACAAGTGTATATAGTGTATTATTACTATTATCACTTCGTGAGTTCTTAAACGTTAAACGCTTAACAGCTGCCACCCTACGCTGGTATTGTTTCCTCAAAGAAACCTTACGCCTCCTAGAGGCCGGGGCAGTAGGTTCCCCGTGATTGCTTTATATCTTAGCACGCTCTATACGAGAGCTCATGTCTTTAACGACATTTGGTGAAGACTTACGTTACTCCAACACCTCACCCAGTGGATTTACACGTACCACTTCACGTATAGCATCCTATTCTAGCCCTAACAATTTGGATTCTCGCCAACAATGTCATTACCGACATTCAGTGTGGTGCCAACTCGGCCGCCCTCTCTCGGTGGAATTTCACGTGCCACCCCACTTACATCAGAGGAATTACATTCTTGATGTCTGGGCCCCGAGTCAATCATGCCTGCAGCATGCAGTGACTCAGTGTCGCAACGAGTATCACTCAACGGAGTATAACTCTCTTCACATACGGTGAAAGAGCTCCGCTCAATATTGATGTCATTGACATTGGAATCAATTAACTCTGACATACCAATGTCTAGCACATTGACATCTTCCTTCAATGGCTCGCGCTAGTAGCGCTTTTTTGTCTAGAAAAGGTGCGTTCATGACTCCCCGAAGCTTCGCTGGAAACATTGCGCGTGACGCCTAATGTCTTTGACCTGCAATCAATCCATGGCTCATGGCGTTCAAGCTAAGCCATACCCAGGATGAGATCATATCTCGAATCCAAATCAAGGACAAAGCAGCTCCTAATGCTGTCAAAGTCCAAAAACATCACACCTAAGTTCAACGGAACGTTAGGCTCCGTGAAGCGACTACCAGTCGCTAAACGAACGATGATCGAATCACGTTCATGCCCTTTGAGCGCTTCAGCGTAACGCTGACTCCCCTCAAGGGAGCGACGTCGAGCATATTTGCATGATGCTCTGGAGTCGTTTAGGTTCGACCACTGCTTCTTATAGCCTTTAATTTTCGCCTCGGCAACTAACAAGCCAAGATTGTATCCATGCCCTGTGCTGACTGGCACAGAGCTCGGTGGGGCTAAGCCCTGTGTCGCTCCACATCGTAGAAAGGTAACAGAAATTAATTCTACCCGAGTAGAACACCCCTCGCCTACTGAGTGTCGACATTCCTTCGTGCCATACCAGACTTCTGATTGAGGCCAGGCATTCGACACATAAGATTCTGGTGCCGCTTGCGCAAAAGGCAAGTGGGGCGGAACTGTTTAGTGCTTCAGCACATGTAACAGCGTCTTACTTCCTGTTGTTGCTCCGAAACCTGATGCTCAGCTTCACCTTCATCTTCAGCATAGCTGAGATTTATCGGTTCTGGCTTACAGTAAGCAGAAGTATATGCTAAGGCTGCCCTCGCAAAGCTTGGGCAGCACCCATCCCAACCAACTCTGGCCGACTTATGGTTGTAATCAGCATTTTGAGAGATGCTCACCGCCTCTTTCAAAGAGGAGGGATGGACCCGAGAAAACCTTTGGTCCTGGCAACGCCATTGCGAAGACTCTTTATAAATACAGTCACAAATACTGTCTCAGGGAGGGGTCAGACTGCATAGCAGCCATCAGAGTTCTCAACTCTTGGACATAGTCCGTTAACTCATAATTATTCTGACGGGTGGACAAGAAGCGTTAGCGCACGCGGGGAGCCTGGTTAGGCGGCGAGAAAACTAGCAAAAGGTCTAACTTGAGCGAACCCTATGTGTGAAAAGCCATGTCGACAGACGTGTTGCACGTCACGGCCCACTCTCTTGCTCTTCCATTGAGCTCTGAGATGGCCAGCGATACTCGCTGATACTCCAGTGAGATAAGGCCAGAACTCATGGCCATCTCATTTTCACGGATCCAGAGGGTCAAGTTTTCCCCCTAATTCCCGGAGTCATGTTTCACGTCCACCCGAAGGGGATGAGGCTTAGCCTCTTCATCTGGCATCGTGGCGTGTTGGCATAGACGACGCTACTTGGTTTTAAACCTGCCCTAGGAAAGATGTTTCATAGTGCATGAAAGTCTCGGTTCATGCATTTAGCACCTCTGTCCAGAACTATCGTGTTTGACAGGTTTCAAGGTTCAAGTGCTATACCATGGGAC
Source organism: Hyaloperonospora brassicae (assembly GCA_947650285.1). NCBI lineage: Eukaryota > Oomycota > Peronosporomycetes > Peronosporales > Peronosporaceae > Hyaloperonospora > Hyaloperonospora brassicae. The sequence continues at coordinate 45,479 of CANTFL010000580.1, forward strand.
GGTGTCACCTGATTGGCTGATTACCATACAACGTGACATATGGGATTACGACAGTACGATCGACCAAATAGGACGTGTGGGACAGATGAATAGCTGGACAGTTGGTAGTGTGAGAGACGGAAGCCATGTGACAGGATGTCACATGGGACAGGAAAAGACGGACACCATGTGTGACTTGACATGGTCAAGTTGCAGTTTCCGTCTCTGGTCATGCATATCGTCGAGTTGAAGGAGGTAGTTCTTAACACTCAATATATTTTACTTTCACTTCCTGCTTCTACTGCACAAGTGCGCCTACGTTCTAATAGATTATGAGCCCAACTAAACCTGACGACTGTACGGCTCATCGATCTGCACACGTCGTGGTGGTCGACGATCAAGGCAAGTCCGGCGACGACCATTTGAAATAAAAATCGGCAGCGCCATTATCGGCGATAAACCAAATGCTGGTTATGCTTGGGGACCTCTTCGAAAGAATTAATCGGATGGAGGTCTCACAGATAGAGCAAGCCAACAAGCATTGGGAGGACTCACCCGAGTCAAGTTTCGCCAGTCGCGAGAGAGAGGTCGAGGCATGGTTGAATCTCCGGATCCTGGAGTATACCCCTTCTAAGAACCCCTTCGAATGTGTAGCTAGCTACCTACTTCGGTGTTCAGCGAGAACAACAGGCAGGTGTTGAGATATCCCCTGCAGGATATGCAGGTCCAAAAGTCAACATGGGTCAGGGATTCGACCCCGGTGTATACAAGGCGCGTTTATCTGCGGGATACCATCATGGCATTGGTATCCCCAACCGAGGATATGTTCAACCAGGGCGTCCAATGAAACGACATGTCAGACGCACAGCAACGAAAACTTGCGTTGCAACCTTTCGATGGAAAGGAGCTCTACCACGGCCTTGGCTGTGGATTCATGGAGTGGGAAAAGGAATTTTTTCGAAAAGTCGGATATTCAGAACGTGTGTGTGGCCTTGTGTGGCCGGAGGACATCAAGGTTGATGTCCTAGGCCAGCACCTAGCTGTAAAAGCGCAGGCCAACTATCGTCGTCAGGTCAAAACATGGTGGCTAGAAAGCCAAACCCAATCGACCACGCGATGCAGAGGCTTGTACAGACCTTCACGACGAAGATCTCACCGGCACAGAGCATGGAGTTGTTCACGGCACCCAAGGCACCTCATAGGAACTGGAAGATCCATTTTATATACTTGACGGCCGTCGGTGATGCCTGTGGGGGTGCAGACAGTCTTGTGCTGGACAACGTCTTTCACTATGCTGACCCACACATGTAAACGACTATGTTGTCCAGATTGGACATCCATCGCACTGACTACCTGCGGCAAGAAGAAGTGTTGGCGCAATTTTTTTCCAATCGACGGAGGTAGACACTCACTCGAAGGATTTTGGGCGCGATGTGGTGAACGATGTCGATCCTGAGAAGGAGCTGAACGACAAGCCCAAACTAAGATCATCGCCACCACGGACCGATTCCCGTACTTGCTTCAGATGTGGAGAAGTAACACATTATCGGTCGCAATGCTCGAAATCGAAGAAGAAGTCATCGGATGCGAACTTTGTTTTCGCAGTTGGCCGTGGTTCGAATCGTTCGCCTAGTCAATTAATTCTCGACAGCGGTTCGAGCTGACACTTGGTCAATGATCCGAGGCTGCTCACCGACCCGACCGATGGTCGAAGTAAGTGCATGACGGCCGCCACAGATGGCAGTGCACTGCAGATCACCCTGCAAATGACCGTGGACATTCGAGTTGTTGCACTTGGAGTCGTGGACGCAGTGAGACTCCTCAATGTTCAGCACGGAGAACCTCGAGCATAAAATCGTTTCGTACGGATTGCATGAGGCCAAAGGTTTCGTGCTCGAATATCGACAAGGGAGGCGCGTGTTGTCATCTGGTATGTGTGAGACGACCATCATGGATGTTAAATGTTGCAGCAATGTTTTGGTTGTCGCTGTGACGAATCGCAGCGATCGTAATCTTAAGCCGCCACGAGAGACAATGATGACTGTCATTAATCCACCTGAACATGAATCCGCCTTCGACTTACAGTGTGGTACCTTAATAAACTTTCATCGGCGCCTAGGACATCTTTGTTTCGACACGATTGTTAAGATGGCCAAAGAACCGACATCAGGTATACGATCGACAGATTCGATACGTCAAAAGTGTCTGGCCTGTGCAAAAATGAAATCATACCAAGGGTGTTCAGTCGAAGAGAGACACGGGAATAATTTCACTTATTGACGTGATCGGGGTTGTCAATCGTTCGGATCTCAAGGTTCCCATGACCCCCCAAAATCATTTAAAAAATCGGTATATGTTCAATTCCATTGATCATCGATCAAGTTATTGTTTAGTGTTCTTGGCCAAAGCGAAAGATGCAGCCGCGTTAAAATATAAGTTCTTAAATGGCAAGCTTCGATCGCGAGTTCGATTGAAAGACTCATGTCTTACGCACCGATGGAGGTGGCGAATATAAGACGCTTGACATTTTCTGCTCGTTGGAAGGCATCTCGCTTCAAGTAAGTAAGGCGAGAAACCAAGCGAGCAAACCCAAGGCTGAACGGGGGCACCGCATCATCATGAACATGGTGAGGAGCATGATCTTTGCATTAAAACTGCCGCTCACGATTGGGGGTAATGCTGTAGAGTACGCTTCGTACATATTGAACCGAAGCAAGACCAAGTCCAACCCTGGAGGTGCATCGCTTTTAGAGATTCTCACGAACAAGACTCCTGTGCTGACAGACTTCGCAGCTTTTGGGTCGACATGCACTGTGAACAGAGGCCCGACGAACGAGTCACTCGGTGAGCGAGGCAAGGAAGGCATCAATATTGGGCGAGGGAGCGAAACGAAGAAATGCAAATTGGACATATTAGTGGATAAGATTATCGTGGAGACCCAACACTTTTAAAGCGTTGAAGCACCACAGGATGACCAAGATGGAAGAAAGACTTATCCTGACCCGGTACGACGTCAGGAGGAGCCAGGACATGATCGTCAAGCGGGTGCACCAGATCGTCGAGATGGTATGAAGCGCGGGAAGAAGGTTCGAAAAAGTCGAAAGAAGACATGGACCAGAGAGCGCCATGGCACAAGGTCGACAATGTTGAGTAAAACAAAAATGGCCGAAGCCGATACCTCGGTGAACAGTTGCGACGTAATGAATGCAGTCATCGAGCAAGATCCGAAACACTACGGCGAGGCGATGAAGAGTAAGCATAGCAAACAATGTCACGTGGCTATGACCGAAAAACTGGACGCACACAAGGCAAATGACGTCTGGGAGATCGTTGTGCCACCAGGAAATGTTTATGTTCTACACAACAAATGGGTCTACAAGACAAAGACCGACGCGAACGTGGGCATCGAGCGGTACAAGGCTCGTTTGGTTGTTTGCGGAAACGAAAACATGTTTGGAGTGACCTATACCCTCACGTTTGCAGCAGTCATGGACTTGGGTACGGTGAAGCTGATCCTGGTGCTTTCGAGACACTGGAAGTTACTAGCGCTCCACGGTGATGTACCCAATGCGTACGTCAAGGCTGGATAGGATAAGCAGATGTGTATTTACATGAAGGTGCCAAAGAGGATGACAATGACGGATAAAGAGATGATGGAATTGAACGCGAAGATTCCAATTGACCTATGGTTGCTGTTGAAGAAGTCTATATATGGACCTAAACAGGCTGGGCGGATGTGGAGCAAATTACTTGATTTCAAGCTACGACAATCGGGTATCAGCAAAGTACTACGGACATATAACTGTTCCTTCCAGTACAAGGTCAAGACATGCACGGTGGTCGGTGTCTACGTGGACGATCTGTTGGTCACAAGCATCGAACATAGCGCTGTGGGCGACTTTTTAAAAGACATGACCTCACAATCGATCAAGGATTTAAGGATTGTAAATAAGTTCCTCGGGCTGCGATTTGAGCTCGACGACTCGAACAGATATGTTATATATCAAGAACCAACTATCGACTTGCTGTTGAGGAACTTTGGGATGGACTCAATTAATGGAGTTCGCACCCTATCGGGGACGAGTGCAATATGGATGACGAAGAGGATGCTGAGTACCTACCAGCAAGAGGAGCGAAGAAGAATCCATTGTAAAGTCCTTTCAGTCACTGGTGTGAAGCTTGCTATGGACTTACAAGATGCACACGCCCAGACATTTGTTTTGCATTGCACAAGGCTACAAGACAGACTCACAAGCCGACACTCAAGAATTAAAAGAACGCGAAGCGCATCATGTTAAACCTGAAGATGTCCAAGGATTTGGAGCTGCACCTGAATGATGATGAACATACGTCAGAGGATGTGCGGGTCGAGTGCTGGAGCGACGCCGATTTCGCTGCGAGCAAGGCCGACCGTAAGTCGATATCAGGGTGTGTGATTATTGTGTATGGTGCTGTAGTTATGTGGCTGTGCAAGAAGCAATAGGGTGTATCGCTGAGCACGATGGAGGCTGAGTCTATTTCAGCGTCGCAAGCTGGTCAGGAGCTACTTGTCATGTAAGAACTACTGTGTGAGCTGAAGCCACGCTTACGTGAGCCCATATCGATGTGGGTTGACAGCCAAGCGGCGATCAAGCAACTCGAGTCAGAGAAAAGCACCTCGAGCTCCAAGCACGTGGACATACGTTACAGGTTAATATACCATCACGCACAGAAAAAGGCCGTGGTGCCAAGTTTTGTGCAATCTGAGGATTTCCTGGCCGACGTATAGACGAAGTCGTTGCCGGCGCCAAGGATGGAGGAGTTGAGGTCTATGCTCAAGTTGAAGTCCACACAGGTCAACACCGAGGAGGAGCGTTTTAAACTATCGTGTTTGACAGGTTTCAAGGTTCAAGTGCTATACCATGGGACGGTGTCACCTGATTGGCTGATTACCGTACGACGTGACATGTGGGACCACGACAGTACGATCGACCAAATGGGACTTGTGGGACAGATGAATAGCTGGACAGTTGGTACTGTGAGAGACGGAAGCCATGTGACAGGATGTCACATGGGACAGGAAAAGACGGACACCATGTGTGACTTGACATGGTCAAGTTGCAGTTTCCATCTCTGGTCATGCATATCGTCGAGTTGAAGGAGGTAGTTCTTAACACTCAATATATTTTACTTTTACTTCCTGCTTCTACTGCACAAGTGCGCCTACGTTCTAACATATCGGGACCTTGTGCAGCGAGAAACTCCACATACTCAGGCCCTACGGCCGCGGTCAGCTTATAAAGCGTGACCTTTAGGACCTCAGTAAGAGGTGTGGATTGCTTCATCCTCACAGAAGATTAGCCGTTACCGACTCAGGCGTAGATTGACTACGAGTGCTACCAAATGTAGCGGAGCTACATAGATCCTTAAGTCAGAGGAAGACTTGACGCTCAACGAGCAACTTTGGTCCAAAGAACCCGACTCAGAGAGTCAACAAGCTCGAGAGCTTACGGTCCCTGTTCCAGGGAGGCCAAACGATTGTAGAGAATCACAGCACAGAGTGCTCAAGAGGAGGTACCTTTGTATGCGTTGCTAGCTCCTCAAACGATCACAAGACGCCTCAAAGAGGCACGTGACTTTCAGTGATCAAAAGACGATCTGAATGTTATTTCTTCTTTTAACCTAAAAGAATGCCTTAGAACAACGTAATTAGCCCTACTCGCTAATGTCCTAAATAAAACCTCATAAATGATCTCGTAATCAATAGTTGATAGACATCAGTCTTTAACAATTGATACTAAGTTCCAATATCATTTTAAAGGTGATCCCATCCTTTGTGTGCACCACACCTATTGTCGGTTTACTGTCGACGTGTAACCCCGTTTCAACATTGGTCCGATGAGAGTGCGGGGCCTAGTAATTGTCTTTTTATAGGCTATCGAGCGAATATCCATTCTCCATCAAACGCTTGCTCACGCGCTTGCAAGGCCTTTGCGAAACGAATTTGTTGCTGCCATTGAATGTAAGCGCATGCTGTAACGGGGTAGCCCGTTACATGAGATTATTATTAAAACAATCTGACAATAAAGAAAATTACGTCATATATTCTTTTAACACTTTCACAAGACATGGTGATATTGTTGGGATGACCGAAGGGTCTACTCATTGGTTTATATCGTGATGATATCGACCCACCAATCGCTGCTAGACGCGCGCAATGGGTGGTGAGTAGACGTCATCATACATATAGTTATATTAGTATAATTAAGTCAGGACAACAGAGATCCAAGGAGTAACAGGACTTAATTATATTAATACAGTTTTACTTTTACCAAGAGACTAGTCTAACTACTTATTCTTCTTTCCTTCCTTTGTGTTTCCTTAAATCTCCTAGCAGGGCACTGTCGGCCACTGTCGTCAGTGGAAGTATACTCCGTACTGGTCATCCAGTACGCAGTCAACAGTGCCCCGTTACACATGCGGTCCGTCTCGTGCTTCACAATCTAAAGACCATCTACGAACCGAGCGCAATGCGGCGGCATTCCGACAAAAAATACGTTTTCTAGCACCGGGCATCTCCCAAATGTAAAAAATCAGCATATGGTGCATGAAGGCCATCGCGAAATGCGGGATATGTACAGCAGTAACAGCAGTCTGCGTAGCCCGTCTCAAGGCATGTCTTGAGCTCTTCATCTAAGGTACAACGAGACACTAGCTCGCACGTTTTCAGCTACACTACGTTGCCTCGATCTGCGCTGTATCTCTGGCTCAGGACCGTTCAGCCATGTTGCACACACACTTGTAAACAGACGGTCATCATCACCTTCTCCGCGCCTCTTCAATTTTGAACAACGAGCCATTGCCTACGCGAATTATTCACCATGAAGGAACTGTCCGGATCTTTCACCTCGCTGTCGTCGATAAAAATAATACAAACGGGTCGCAACAACTCCGTAGCGAAACTTCGGTCGGCAAAATAATCAAGTATTGACACCTGTAAACGCACACAAACGCACATGCTCTACTTGCGCTGTGCGTAGGCTCCATACGACAGAGATGATCATCCGATCAGCGCTCTTCGTTCTACACTTGCTGTAGATTGCTAGTTGAGAATGGTTGTAGATCGTCTCGTTTCGTCTACTTGGAGGGCGAGTTTCAAAATATTCGGATACGCAAGAGCCGGATTACTACGCTCCCATACTATCGATATGAGCGGGGGAGGGGCAAGCGCTATGCATGGCCCTGCTTCATCCAGCTGTTTTTAGCGAAGGGAGGACGACAGTGTGTAGATTCGTGAGGCACACGGCATGGCCGTATGCAGGCAGTACAGCTCCCGACGGCGTTTCTTCGTCGAGATGACATGCCGGCATGGTGCCTCTTCACCACTCGAAGATAGACGTCGTATAGCAAATGTATGAAAGGGGCAGTCTGCGGGGACATCCTGTGTCTAAGCAAGGGCATAACACAGTCCTGCAAGTATGAAGGAGACCGTGAGCTGGTGTGTTTCTTGCTGCTAGAGGAGGCCTACCAAATATCTGTTGTTGTTCGATACCCGAGTAGACGATTACAAACCAGCTACAAACATGCAGATCCTTTACGCACACAAATGAAGGATAAGATGTGGCGTGCCAGCGCGACGAAGCGTCGACACGGCAGAAAAGAAGCGAAAAAAACACTGTTCGGATCGAGTCTCGGATTCGCTCAGGTACTCTAAGCTTGACCAGATCTGCGCGGGACATGACTGTGTAGCAATTGGCTTGAAGAGCAAGTCACAGCACTTCAGCCACATGATCCCTGCTGTATGGATGGATTGTTCGCAACGTTGTACCGTACAGCTTCAAATGACGTGCTGTCCACGGCACGACGATCGTGTGTAGCTGCGTCGTAAACGGACAGGATAGTAAGCGATCGCCGCAGGCTGGATCCTCACTTTGCCTTTTTCCTCGCCGCCACCAAGACCACGTCCTCGAAATATGAAGATATCTGCGCTGCTTTATGCGGCGCTTGCCAGCATCCTGTCGATAACTGCCGACAGTGGAACGTGCAGTGGACCACAAGCTCGGGTCAAGCCGCCGCCTGGTGCTATCGTTGTCGATGCGATGGGTGATCCCAAGCGCCAGGGCAGCTACCGGACGATGAAGGAGGGCGTTGCAAAACTCGATATTAGCACGGTCAAGCAGCAGACAATCTTCATCTTTCCAGGAGTCTACAAGGAGCAGGTGGTCGTTCCGCTCCTCCAAGGCGCTCTCGTGATCCAAGGCGCCACGTGCGATGCGACGTCGTACGTCAAGAACCAGGTGACGATTACGCACGCGATGGCGCAGAAACACTTGGCTTCTGGAGTGGTCCGCGAGCGCAATGCACTGACCAGCACAATGCGATTCAGGTCCAACAACGTGAAGGTTTACAATCTCAACATCGCCAATACGGCGGGTCTTGTGGGGCAGGCTGTTGCTGCCAGCGTCGACGGCACAAACTGCAGCTTCTACGGCTGTAACTTCATAGGAAACCAAGACACTTTGTTGACCACAACTGGCCGCCAGCTGTATGCGAAGTCACGCATTAGTGGCACCGTCGACTTCATTTTTGGTATGTATGCGGTGGCTTGGTTCGAAGACTGTGATATCGATAGCATTGGCAGGGGGTTCATCACTGCCAACGGTCGTCCTAGCGAAGACAGTGATTCCTTTTACGTCTTCAACCACGCGCGCGTGTACAGCTCCGATGCCAACGCTTTCAACACAACCTTCCTTGGTCGTCCGTGGCGGTCTTTTGCTCGCGTCGTGTGGCAAAACAGCGAGCTTGGCCGCGTTGTCAATCCTGCGGGTTGGTCAAAGTGGAGAAACGACGACCCGACGAAGTTGTACTTCCGAGAGTTCAACAATTTTGGCCCAGGCGCAGCTACGGGTCATCGAGCAAACTTCAGCCAACAGTTGAACAAAGCGGTGGACATCAAGGAACTCTTTGGTAACAGCTACAAGAGCGAGTGGTGGGTTGACCCATCGTACCTATAGACCCGTGATGCTCGCTTGCTAAGAGCTGCAGAAGTTGTCGTCTTTCTTTTTGCTTTAACATCGATAACACTGCATACTTGATCTTCTTTTCATCGGACGAACACAAGCTCATACGACTGCGCTAGATATCTGGGATTCATTGATGGCCCGGACGACACAAAGTCTCGATATCATGGCATACTTTGGATCCATGTAGCAACCGCTCCCATAAGCATGTAGACCAAGATGTTCTACCTCGACGACGCCAAGTCACTTCTGTTTGTTTGTAGGCATATAGACTGACGAAAAAAGTCAGCCAAGCTTCCACGGGATTAGTTCTTACGAAGAAGAAATAACGTGCGAGAATCGGCCGCTCGAAAGACAAAAGGTATCGCTTCACAGTCATGCCAATGTTAACACGAGCTTTACTTGTCACGTTTCGTGCTGCAAGAAGTCGCCCGCGTGTTTTCGCATGGCTCACCGCCGATTAACTATCCATCTCTTTCGCGTCTCCGTCCTCAACAAAGTGACACGAATCTCTCGTAAGAATCCCGCAGCGGCGCTTCTGGCAATAAATGACCAAGAGCCGTAAACGTAGCATCATAGCACAAATGTCTTCCGCTTCATCACCCGGTCTACGGTGGAAAAGACAAGTGGATCAGTGCGGTTCGTATGTCTGTGATGATTGTCCGAGCGATGTGCCTCGTCTTCGAGCTACTATCAAAACTTCCTTCGGTCCACTACTTTAGCATTGGTTTACTATCTCACCATAAGACAATCGCGCTAGCTAAAGACCGCTGTCATCCCTTCTACCCACTTGTGTTGCGCGAATGACAGACCCGCAGCTCGGCACGATCGATTGACTGATTCGTTTGAACCTCAGCATGTATTCGATACGCCAAGCCCTGAAGCTCATCATCGTCAAGACGCAGATAGTGTAAGCGGTAGGAAGGCGCCCTGTGAGTATGGCAGTTAAGCTAATTGTTGTGTTGGTGTCTATGCTGCTAAACACGTGCAATACTTGAAGTGTAGTACTTGGCGATACAAAAACTTGTTTTACAATGAGCACCTTTCGATAAAGATCTGGTGTTCAGTGCAGCGCACTGACTTGTGTTGCACTGAACACCACATCTACATATATAGGTGCTGGCTTCAATGCAACATCGTACCGCCCCGATTCCAACGTGCAGGCCCCATCCAGCCAGGTTGTACCGAGCACGTGTCTAGGCTTTGTCCTCGATCACCACAAGTGCGGTCTGCTCTCTGGCACTGTTCTCGGCCAAGTTGTCGTCCAATCGAGTGTGCGTCTCGTTCGTTTGCCACAGCAACGCAGGTTGTTCTGTTGATGAGCTGATGTGTGTGTCAAACGATCATACTCTTTTGACATATGTTTCGGTCGTTGCGTCGTTTTTCCACACTCTTGTAGCTTGGGTTTCCGTCGTTGCGTCGTATCTCCACACTCTTGGTTCCTACGTTGCAGATTTGGATCAATGCCTCCCATTCGCGCCTTGCAACGTGTGTGCTGTAAGAGAAAAAGGCGTGTAGAGCGTTCACTCGGATTCAACACCAACAATCAGCTATAATGCAGATAGGACAATCAATATGGCATTTCTAGCTGTCGATCGGTTTCTGTCTTTACGGAGCAATATCGGGTACTGTTGGAATGGTGCACTAGATTATCGCTATGAGCGCACGCTACTGTTGTGCAAGCCGATTGTGAGTCCGTTGCTTAATCACAATGTAAGCAGCGACAGATGACTACCAATCATTCAAGAATGGTTCACTGCTTCTCCCTAGTGGCCCTTCCCTCCAATACCTACTTGCAAACGCTGTAGCTTGATCATTGCCAACTACAGCTGCATGTTGCTGTGTTTGTCATGTGCGACGACTAGCTAGCCCCCTTAGTCTTTCGTTCTGCTGGTTTAGTGTTACGTGCTATAGGGATTGTTCTTGTGTTCGTACCATGTACTTGTGCTCCTTGCTTTGTTCTTGACAGCGAGGCAACTGCAGGTGTTTTACAAGCTCTTCGTTTGACAGGTGTGCTACTTTTTGTTGTCATGAATCGTTGGCGTCAAAGTGTCTTGCACTTCTTGGTGTCATCCCACCAGAATCCTTGGCGTCGTGCTTTGGTAATTGTTGATATTGGTTCGTTTACGACCATTCTGCTGGGTACGGCCACTGTGTGAAGATATTTCCTTCTTGTTGCCTCTACATCTTATTGCACGATATTTAAACAAACCGATTTGTTTAAACTGTATCGTGCGACCGTCGAAGGTTCGAGCTTCTCTCGACATACCATTGCCAATTCTCACAACGTATTTGGCGCATTTGCGACTCGGACATTATCGGTAGCACTTCGTGGGAGACACTCATCCTTTCAAGACACTCATCCCTCTAAGACACTCATCCTTTTTGGTAGTACTTGCTCGTCTAGCACTTCACTTGTCAGCAAAATGCTGCCAAACAGCCACCAAGCTGACTAAAAGCAGTAAAACAGAAGAAAAGCAGTCTCACTGCATTGCATCGCAAAACTCTCTGACTAGTCATGCCTCGACTACTGTATTCTAAGAGAGAACCGCGACCTCTCGCTTGCTTCAGACACGTTTGACCATACTCAACTCAAGTCCCTTTCGCCACGCGCTCTCCACCACCCGTTTGCTTTCACGTCCATGCCATTCGCGCCCATGGCGTCGTCCTCCATGCGGTTCCTCGAGGCCTTCGCACGCGCCGCCAAGCGCCAACACGTGTCCGGCCGCGCCCAGCGCGGGCTCTTCGCAGGCCGCGACAAGGCCTTCGGCAACAATGTGTCGTTCTCCAAGCGCCGGACGCGCCGCGCGTGGAAAGTGAACCACCAGTGGAAAAGTCTCTACTCGGAGACGCTGGACGAGAAAGTTGGGCTCAACGTGACGACGCACACGCTGCGATGCGTCGACAAGTGCGGCGGACTGGACAACTACCTCCTGAGCCTCAAAGACGAGCGCGCGCTCGGGGTCAAGGGACTGGTGATCCGCGACCGCATTCGAACGGCCATTGCGACGACGACGACGTCGGACGCGTCGACGGGAGACCTGTAGAATAGACACAACGAGCAAGTTGTAGGCGGTTTCCAGGGAACATAATACATTACTTGACGACGCTAAGGACTTGAGGCGGTCGTGGGGGCTGGTGTTAATACTATTGGGTTGTGGTGGTGCTGTGGTGGTGGTGGGCAATGGTGGTTAGAAACCGTCTAATACGGACGAGCGCTGGACGTGCTGTCCCCTCCTCGATGCGTTCGTGCGCTCGGACGTCGGAGCTGAGAGTAGCGACGCGTTCGCCTGTGCTTGGGGCGTACTCGCCCAACTGGTGCGGTCGGAGGACACGGACGAGGCGAAGCGCACGGAGAAGTTGCTGCTCGACTGCGCGGACCGATACGTTTCCCTCGCGTCGGCACGGAACGTGACGGACGACGCCCGCGTTCCTCGGATCGCAGACGGCAATGGCACCAACGACGACGAAGACGGACCGATGCTCCCGAACGAGACAGAGCTCGCGTCGGACGCCACCGAGTTGGAGTAGTAGAAAGCGGGAGGGCTCGACGACCGCGCGAGCGGCACGGGACCGGTGAACGAGTCGTACTCGTTGCCTTGCTGGCTGTCCGTCGGTGTGTCGAGCGCGCCAGGCGTCATCGGTCTGCGGACGGAGGCATAGGACAGTGCGTTCGTGGCCGCAAAGTCGGCCGTCTTCGTCCGGAGTCGACCGCCGCCACTCGGCATTGTCACGGCGATCTCGTCCCGTGGCGTGAGCGGGTCCGTGACGAACACGCCGGACGAGAGGCCCGTGTCCCGACCGAGCGTCGCACGCGTTTGCCGGAAGAACGAGTCCAGCGCGCGTTGCTGCGAACTGTCTCGTCGGCGCTTGTTCGCCGCCGACACGCGCACGTGGCGCAGGTGCACGGAGATGACGGACACGATGACGACGCAGATGGCGCCGACAATAACGAGCGCGAGTTTCCAGCCGCCAAGTGGGGTCGGCCGTCCTGAAGACGTGTTGGCGTTGCTGTGGTGGACGTCGTCGTCGTCGTTGTCGTCGACGTGCTGGATCGCCACGGCAGGAGTGTCCGTCGGGTCCGCGATGATCGGCGCAAACGTGAGCACCCACGAAGCGTCCACGCTGTCACCCGTTGGCCGATCGGCGCTGCTGCTGTTTTCGGCGGCATCGTCCTGCGTCGTGTCTTCGTACGTGTCGTCGTAGTCGCGCGAGGAAGCGGTCGAGGACAACGAGGCAAAGTTCAAGTCGAACGGACCTCTCGGACCTCTCGCTGGCTCGGACGTGCTGCCGGAAGATATGCCCGCAATGGGCAATGTAGCGACTGGAGCCGCAGTGTCTCCTGTTGTTGGGACACCTATCGGTGGAGTTGGGGCTGCTGCTGCTGTCGGCGTCGTGATTGGGGTCGGGGGTCCACCTGATCCATCATCATCCGTCGTAAGAGGAGGAGCGACGGTGCCTGCTGGGACGATTGGCAAGGCATCCGTCGTTGTGGTGTTGGGCAGCGTAGACACGTTGACATCAGCTGGCACTGGCGCTGCTGGAACAAGAGCTATTGGAGTTGCTACCGGAGCAGGCGTCGGGGCTTCCGCTGGAACTGGCGTAGGAGCTTCAGCCGGCACAGGGGCTTCCGCTGGAACTGGCGTAGGAGCTTCAGCCGGCAATGGTGTCGGCGTCGGCTCTATGACTGGAGCTGGTGTTGGAGCTTCGACCGGAGCTGGTGTCGGAGGTTCTGCCGGCACTGGTGTCGGCGTCGGCTCTATGACTGGAGCTGGTGTCGGAGGTTCTACCGGAGCTGGTGTCGGAGGTTCTGCCGGCACTGGTGTCGGAGGTTCTGCCGGCACTGGTGTCGGAGGTTCTGCCGGCACTGGTGTCGGAAGTTCTACCGGCACTGGTGTTGGAGCTTCGACCGGAGCTGGTGTTGGAGGTTCTGCCGGCACTGGTGTTGGAGCTTCGACCGGAGCTGGTGTCGGAGGTTCTGCCGGCACTGGTGTCGGAGGTTCTGCCGGCACTGGTGTTGAAGCTTCAATCGGCGCCGGTGTCGGCGTCGGCTCTATGATTGGAGCTGGTGTCGGAGGTTCTGCCGGCACAATGACCGGCGTCGGACCTTCAATCGGCGCTGGTGTCGGGTCTATGACTCGAGCTGGTGTCGGTGCTTCAGCCGGCACTGGCGCTTTGTTATCGACATCAGGAGCTTTCGGTGCCTCAGTAGCGTCTGCAGCAGTAGCAGCAGGAGGCAGCGTCTCCACTTGAGCTTCCGTATGCGTTTCGGTTGTCGTCGTTGTTGCGTCGGCGGTCGTCTCGACAACCGCAGACACGACGGTCGATGCGGTCGAAGGTCCCTCGTTGACTCCATTTACAGGGGGCGTCGCATTCGCACGCAACGGTATCGCCGTCCAACTCGCGCTCGTCACGCCATCTCGAACGAAACGAAACGCCTTTGTCACGGACGACGACACAGTCACCTCGTCGTCTTCGTCTCCTCGTCCTCCTCCGCCTCGAGCCGGCGCCACTGTCGCCGGCATCGCGTCCAGCCCCGCAAACGTTCGCGACGACAAGCGCGGGCCAACATCCGCCGGGGCACTGGGGTCTTTGGCCCGTGCAAAAGTGACGTCCGTGAGCTCTCCTCGCACGAAGAGCGCGAGCAGAAGCATCGAAGACGACCAACAGCACCACTTCGCATGCGTCCGTCGCGTCCGTCGCGTCCGGTTCATGAATACCTGCTGTCTGTCTATCTATCTATCTGCCTATCTGCCTACCTATATGTCCGGTGAGCTCTCTCTCGCTCTCTCTCGGGAGCGAACGACCGACCGGCGCAACGGGACGTCCGGCTGACCACCAATCGGTGAAAGGACTTTACACAGTGCCGACAGTATCGGGCGCAGCTCCTGCTCCTGCTACTGCCGCTACTGCTGCTGGTCGCGACAGTCGTCGTAGCGACTCACAACGCGGTCTTAATGACCAGTTTTTCTCCACCGATAAACAGCTTGCAGCCCTCGATGTGCTGTGGTCGGCCGTCGGGGCAAATCCACACGCGCGGGTCGAGAAAATGGACAGTGTTTTATGTCGCGGGAAAGCCGCCGGCTGGCCCGGCGCCCGTGACGGCGGTCACCTCCCCACTTATGCATTCGTACGGTTCCGCCGCCGCCCTTTTCCTCCTCTCTCGGACTAGTTCGTTCAAGTTTCACGTGGCACGAAAGCAGCTGGAGCCGACTGTGGCGTCGTCGGCCGTCGCTGGTCGAGTTGTAGTGAGTTTAGTGTTTACGTTGTGAGCGCGTGAGTGCGTTTGTGAATGTACGTGTGCGTGTTTGTGTGTGTTTGTTGCTGCCCCCTGTTGTCACACCTCAATCTGTCTACAAAGTCATCACGTCAGAGTCTCCGCTTACTCACGCGCTCGCTCGCTCCTCCTCTTCCTGTCATTCCCATGGACAGTCAGGACGACAACACGCGACCGGAAGCGAGAAGTCGGTATGTGAAATGTGGTCGTTGGTGCAGAAGTCGTCGAGGACGTGAGTTCCATCCTCGTTGGCAACGGTCGACAACGAGTGTAGTGAGCTCGAAAGCTTTCTATACGTCCTATAGCAGCAAAGTTAGCGCTCGTTTAAGCACGAGCCGATGTCTCTGTGGTCCGAAGCGCTCTCTGTCAAGTCGCCGGTGGGACCCGTACCGCACGACGGCCACGCAGGACTTTCGGATGGCTCCCCATCTGGTCGAGCCATCTTCCCCCTCGACTTTCTACCCCCACACACACACGCACACACGTGTTCAAGAAGGTGCACTGTTGTCAGGGCGTACTGAGCCCATGCGCGCAAGTGGAGCCGATACGCGGCGTCTTGGCGACGTCTTGTCCTTGTGACTCGACCGGTTGGCGCGCACGGAGATCAGTGTGCGTCCGGTGCAACTCCGGCACGGCATGCACCGAGTGATTTGAGCAAGACGCCATAACCCCACGAGACAGTGCCGTCCGTACACACGCCCCTCGTGTCGTGACCAGCTCGACACGAACGAAAGCTGAGCTTCGTACGGACACTCGTGTCGCGGATGCATTCGGACGCGCGAGTGATGCGCATCATGACATGCCGCTTGTCCACGAGCCCCTTGCGTTTCCATTGTGGCAAACGTCGGGTGGGTGTGTTTAGCCAGGCACCACCGTTGACGCTGTCTACCCCTTGCCGGCTGCCGGCATTACTTCAGCCATGTCCATCGCGTGCACGTAGACGGTGTTCCAGCCCTCCCTCGTGACTCCCTGCGGCAGGAGACCTATTCCGGTCGCACGTGGCAAACAACACACACGCCAAGTTGATCTCCACATCGACGTACAGAAAAAGTCGCGTCTCGGAGCAAGGACACCACCCCACCTCTTGTTCCTCGGGGCTGTCTCACGTTGTAGCATCGCTGTCATGCCACAACCGTGCGAGAGGCCAATGGCCCGACTGCCATGTACGAGCGAGCGGCTTGACACGCAAAAGCTTGACCCAGCAAAGCCCTCAGCTGCTCAGTCGGTTGAACCTGTACGGCTTACCCAGTCACTAGCGAGTTTGTCCCCAGCCTCGACAAAGTCCACACACCCAGTCTTCTTTCTGTCTCATCAGCACGACCCCAGCTGCAAACGTCGTGGCGCCTCTACTGGACGCGCTCCTCACGTGACGAGGCGTACACCCCACACTGACTGGTCGATCCCTTCTCGACGTAGCGAGCGCAAAAACGTCTCGTCAAGTTGATCGTTTTCTGGATTGCCGACGCGCTGGTAATGGTGTGTTCGGCCCGCGATCATCGCCGTAACTGCATCTGTACATCAGCTCGAGAGATGCAGTCAATGCGCTGCATCTGTGCTTTGTCGGCAGCAGGTTTTTTCCAGCAGGTGTCAACAGGAGCTTTACAGAAGAGATGGAGATGGTGGGGTGCGTTCTCCACAGCCCCACGCCGTACTTGTGGCCCAACGCATTCTCCTTCCTGTCTGCATGCGCACAGGACACATCGATCGCGTGTCCGTCCGCGAGCAATGGACGTCCATCCACGTGACTACAGCAGAACAATGTCAGTCAGCCATTTGGCACAGAAAGAGTGAACCCCTCAGCACAACACGCTCAGTCATCAGCACGACACACAAAGGCTCCTCAACGTCAACGCACGTCCGTGTTTTGCTCGTACCGGTTCTAAACCCCTTCTGTCATATCCCTCCCTCTCATCCTTCTCTCGTCTCCTCTCTCTCTCTCTCTCTCTCTCTCTCTCTCTCTCTCTCTCTCTCTCTCTCTCTCTCTCTCTCTCTCTCTTCCTCTCGTCCGTCCATCACCGTCTCCCAGCACCTCCTCTCGTTGCCACCTCAGAGCACAAACGGCACAATCGCTTTGCGTCGCAGCTTCTTGTACTCGTCTCCGTAGCTCTTCACGTACCCGACGTGTTTCTTAAGCGCCCAATCAGCCATTTGCAGGAACCCCACTGCCGTAAACACATAGCTTGCCGCGACTTGCGTAAACAGCGAGAAGCCGACCCACCCGAGCACTTCAAACGTGTAATTGGGACACGACACGAGCGCAAACAGCGGTCCGTCAGGGATCGGGCGCGCTTTGGACCCTTCGGCCGGACGCAAGTGCCGGAGCTGCACGTGCACGCACAAGTTCAGGAGCTCCGAGACCCCCATGAGCACGAGGCCGGCCGTCATCTGCAATAAAGACGTGGGTCCCGTGTACTCTGGATGGCACAAGGGAAAGCCCACGACCGCTGCAAACGTCCAGTAGTAGCTGCAGTTCTTGAACAGGTTGCGCAGTGGCATTGTCGGGCGGCTAAAGCGGTGGACAAACAGCGTCTCCAGCTCCCGCTTGACAAAGTGCAGCGTCCAGAAAGCGACACCAAAACGAGCCGCCGCGTGCCATGGCCTTGTCACTGCTTGAGACCCGTACACAAGAGCTGGTCGAGTCGCATACCCGAGCACGATCAAAAGCGGCCCCAAATATTCCAGCACAAAGACCGTGCGGTACCCAATTTGAGGACCCAAATCGCGAAACACTAATGTTGCGCGGTCCACGACCCCGACGTCTTGGAGCAACTTCGCGTCGTCCGCCAGCGCCACGAGCGCGTCAGTCGGCGCGCCTTGTTGCAACTTGAGGCTCTGCCGGGCCCGGGCAATGCCAGCGTGTTGCTCGAACGCGCATTTCAAGTCTCCTACAGTGCGCGCTGTATCGGGCACGTCGACGTAGCCATAGTCCTTGCCTCGCTTGCCAGCCGTGATCACCTTGACGCGCATTTTCGTGGTGTGCGGGCTGCAACGTAAGCCTTCGCGCAACACTAGCGCAACAGCGTCGTGCTTTTGGCAGCCACACGGGATGCACGCGATGATTTCATCCAATCACGTCATCGGGAATGTATTTCAACCAATGCGCGACTACAACGAATCCCCGCCAGCCATTTATGTAGACACTCACTTGCTCGTCACTGTCTCCACTTGATGCAACTGCTCGCGATGACCAAGGGGCTGCAGAGTCCGCTCGACGAGGCGCAAGTGCGCCGTGCTGTGCTGGCGCTGCAGGCGTTTGTCGACAAGCGAAAGCAAGAGCAAGCGAGGACGCCGCTCGTGGACAACGTGGACTACGTCTCGTGCATTTTGACGCGCAAATTAGTGCCTGCCAAGACATCGCTCAAGCCCATTCCAATGTACTTTGAGCGTTGAGTTGCCTGGTGGTCTTGTTGACCGTCACTGTGTGCTGATAATGTGGCACTGTGCAAGTGTTCTGACATTTGCTTGCGTTGCAATGGCTATTGATCTTAATCTGTAGCACACTGTCGCATGCGCTGTACGACGAGGAAGCTGAGATCTGTCTCATTGTCAAAGACAGCGACAAGAAACGCATCAAAGAGGCACTGGCTCAAGATCCTGTTACTGGTGTGACAAAAGTGCTGACAGTAAAGAAACTGCGCAAGAACTTTTCGCGGTTTGAAGACAAGCGCGCGCTGGCTGACGCCTATGACATGTTCTTGGCCGATGACCGTGTGCTGCCATACCTCAAGGGTGCACTGGGCACGAAGTTTTTTGTGAAAAAGAAAGCACCTGTGGCCGTGCGCGTCTCTCGCAAGAACGTCTCTACTAGTGTCCGACTCGCGTCACGTCGAACGGCTTTGCATGTCAGTGGTGGCGTGTGCAACAATGTGAAGGTTGCGCGACTAGACATGATGCCTGAGCAGATTGTGGACAACATTATGGTTGCCATGAACCACTGTGCTAATCTTGTGCCGAAGAGATGGAACGGCGTCCAGTCGGTCAGCATCAAGACGAATGACTCGGTCGCGCTGCCCGTGTACAATGCACTTGCATCGCTAGCAAAGTTACCGCCAGTTGGCAAGACTGCGAATCTGAAAAAGCGAAAGCTTGGGGAGCTTCTAGCCGAAGCCGTAGACGAGCCGCCGAAGTCTGATAAGCAGCGCAGGGAGACGAGAGTTGTGATGAAAGAGTCTCCCAAGACGGATCAAGTAGAACAAGCAGGAGATGACTTGGTCAAGAAGCAAAAGAAGCCAAAGTCAACGAAGGCCACCACCGCTTTCAAAGCTAAGGAGACAGTAAAAGCGACGATGAAGAAGCAGAGTACGAAGACCAAGACAGAGGATGGATCTACAGAAACGACGGTACCATTGGTAAAGAAGAAAGCTCGAGGCAAGCAGGGTGTACTGAAGAAGTAAGAGCTTACTTGTCTGGACAGTGCTGGATGGAGTCGACAAACGATTTACATACACGTACCACTTTCAATTGATTTTTGCGCCGTGTTTGTGCTGCGCAAGACTTGTTTATTCACCTAAACTTAGCAGCCTGAGATATTGTCGGCGCTAGAGACGACGGGACGCCCGAAAGGCGGCCACTTTGAGCTCGAAATCTGCATTACACCAGGTAGTGGTACTCTCGTTTTTGGCTTACGTCAAGAACTCGTACTTTTCAAACTGCTGTTTTGCCGTCGTCGTGGTACGTCTTACTCTTATTGTTGTTGTTTTGTTGTGGGAAAGTAGTCGTAGTCGTAGTCGTAGTCGTAGTCGTAGTCGTAGTTGAAGTAGTAGTCGTAGTAGTAGTAGTAGTAGTAGTAGTAGTAGTAGTCGTAGTCGTAGTCGTAGTAGTAGTAGTAGTAGTAGTAGTAGTAGTAGTAGTAGTAGTAGTAGTAGTAGTAGTAGTAGTAGTAGTAGTAGTAGTAGTAGTAGTAGTAGTAGTAGTAGTAGTAGTAGTAGTAGTAGTAGTAGTAGTAGTAGTAGTAGTAGTAGTAGTAGTAGTAGTAGTAGTAGTAGTAGTGGTAATAGTACCAATCCCACGCCAACGTGAATCTAATGCACAGGCGCCCGTTCTAGCGCCGTATATGCGTTATCTGACAAACATGTGGCATCCATACATATCGTCTCAGACGGGTACTACGTGTCTTGACCTTCTCGAGGACACGTGATCATCAGCACTGACGGTCAAGAAGGCACTGCTATCGATCCAAGCGCTACTTTCAGCATCTAAACCGGATGACATACAGGACGTCAAGCAGGCGGCCGAGATGTGCCTCCATGACCTTAAGCAGCTCCTCAATTCTGTGCGCGTCAGGATTGAGAGCTACAACCACCACAAAGACACGGCCGACGGTACAGCGCTATGCAGACTCCTTGATATGGGCTTTCCATTGGCACGGACGCGGAGTTTGTGTGGAGACAAGGGGCGTCGATAATCACGAAAGAAGGAACAGTAAGGCGCAAACCCTTTTCACATACCATATTGATGCCGAGATCGGTCGTGAGCTGTTGGACACGGCAGAAGGTATCACACATAGCTGAGTTGGCGACTTTCGATTGTAACGTGATGAGTCGTTGTTGGTCCTGCTAGACCGTTGCTCTACGCCATTGCATTCGACAAAACCCGAGACCTCAGAATGCAAAAGTGCTTTTATGTACCCCTGTCAACTGACTACACACCGACAGCAATGTAAGCACGCACCTGTGACAGGAAGAAGTAAAAACCAATGTAAATCCATGTGTAGTGACCGATGAAGCCATGCGTGTCGGCGTCGCAATGACAAGATCGTCCTAGCATTGACAGTTCGGTGCCTCCGGGGATGCTGTCGACAATCAGCGTGCGTCGTCGTCTCTCGTTACTAGAGCTTGGCTTGTCGCTTCTTCAACTCCTCTAACTGCGTCCACTTCAGCTTCTTCTTTCCTATTCCCGACCACGCAATCTTCCGTCCAAACGCTCTATCCTCCGCATGTTTAAGCTGCTCCCGTGTGATAACACCATTTTTGTTCAACAACTTTACCCCCCTCATCCAGACCTTGGCTTCATGTGGTGATAAACCCACCTCTCGCCAGACGAGCAACATCGTTTTCCACCAGTCGGAAGCCTCCTCCGCTGTTAAGAGGCCCCCTCGCACATAAACCGCCAAGTTATCCTGGAAGGCCAACAATTTCTTCCCCACTTCCACATCCTCCCCAAACACCTCCAGCCTCTGACTGTAGTGTACAAGATCTTTCGCAAGTTTTGCAAATTGTTCCTCAGTCGCACGGGTGATAAAGAGGCCCAAAGTAGATTCAGCGAAAGGTCCAGGAAGTGTTCTGTCCTCATCCAACCCGTCCAAAATTTGCTTCTCGGCACGTAGACTCCGCTTCCCATTCGCACGTGGAGAGGAGACACTCATGGAAGTCGCCTTGTTCTCAGACAGCGCCGCGTCGGCGTCGTTGGACGTGGAGACCGCAAAGCCACTCGCGTGAAGAGAAGCCATAACAATAGCCACGTAAAGACCGGTTAGGCGCATGTCCGTTGTACTTGTCGAGAGGTACTGCGGTACAAGAAGACGATCTGCAGGGTGCGTCAAGAATTGATGAATGAGGTCGAGCTGCACGACAAGCGTGGACGGATAGCGGCGCGTTGCAAGTGCCCATCGATACTGTTGTCTCTACCTTCTTCGGCAGTTCTACTATGCAAATCGAGCGAGTGTGTTGGAGGTCCCATTACTGAGACACATCACATTCCATTTCTTGAATTTCATGTGGAAGAATACGTGCGTCATTGCCATCTAGCCTTCCTTACATCTGCCGGGTGTACAATTCAGGAAAGGCACACGTGACTTCTCATCCTGCGTTGCTGTGTATTTCTGGTCTCTTTGAGAACGGCTCGGCGCTCGCAGAGACGAGAGACCAGCTTTGCTGTGCGCTGACCAACAGCACATTCGCTTTCTTCAACTATTGCTGTGGAGCTCCGATCGACCCACACCTGCGTCATTCGTACAGCATCCACAACAGTCTTTGTTACCCGCGACACACATTGTGGCAAGCATCGATGTCGCGCCTCATTCCCTGGTGTGGAAATGCCAGGGTAGGCGTGAGGAGTGCCTCTGAAAATGGCATAGAGGTCTGCTTGTTAGAAAGTCCGGTGCGAAGACCGTCTCGTGCTTCCCGCGCGGCCTAGCTTTGCAGGCAGTCCTTTCGTTGTTGTCCGTAGCGCCAACTCTTGATCTGGTAACTGCTCGCTGACGCGAGTAAAAGTGTTTTTTATAGGTTAACGATCTGATCCGGGCCTTCTACATCCTTCGTCTTCAAAGATACACGGTGCATCCAGAGATTGTCAAACTGATGCAGATAGGAAAGGTGGTGGTAGTGCAATCTGGTCTGAAGCATGAAAGTTGCACGACCAGCCCGATTGTAATGGGGCACCCCATTACATAAGTAGTTTCGACCAAGTTTACGTGTTACTTAAGTAGGGGTGTTACTTTTGAAGTAGCGAAAGTAGCACGTCGTATTTTTTAGCTGGTTTAATGGGCTCAGCACCATTATTCGCCAGTAAGATATAGGCACGTAGATTGAGTGGTTCCCATGAGTCCAAGGGAACCATTCGTACTTAGGATGATTTAAAAGACAAAAATATAAACAGAGTTAAAAATACTTAACACCTAAGACTTGGGCTTTGAGCTTCCTCAAAACAATATTGTAAGTTAAGTAACGGATTATTCTAGCCCCGTTACACCTGGTAGCACTTAGTAGTCCTTCCCATGCCCGAGTTTGGGATGAGCGATTCGTCGTACTTTGACGCTCCAACGTGAGTCTGGAGCACGTGACTTTTCCTATCCCACTGGTGTTGAGTGGGATGCCCTAAATCGCCTCGCGGCGATATGCATTCGTTGAGTGGTGGAGTGGCGATCGCTCAAATTATGAGTCGATCCCAACTCTCCACTGGCGCCCGGACGACCGACTAACGGAGGGGGTACTCCGATCCCGTGTTCTTGATAGCTTTCCTCACCTTGTGTACCCGTCGGTAGGGCGGGTTGCACTCTTCCAGGTGGACTCGTCTCAAAAGAAAACTTGACCGTGTTGGGGATGGGGGTGTGATCGTGCGGAAATCTTCACGCGATCACGGGGTACTTGTGGGTACTGACTTGAGTAACCCTGATCTCAACGAAATCGCCTTGTCCACTGTATGGTTGCTTGATCCGCGAGCCTTCTGACCACTTGAGCCGTCTCGCAATCTTGCGCCTTGCCTTTACTTGTCTTGCTGCGTCCGATCGCAGTTGATGTTACTTGAGGGTTCTTGAACACACCTGGCCAAAACAATCCAGGTGTGACACTTGCGTAGACGTGTACCGTTACTCTTTGTTCAACGGGGGGCCAAAAAATCCAACCCGGAAGAGATAACGTGTGCCTTGTGAAGTAATTTGAACTCTGTTTAATGTTATCCAATCAATCCTAAAACCCTACCCCTATGCCTATCCGTATGTCCTAACCAGATGCCACGCGTCGCCTTTCCAGGAAGATCGCCCCCTCACATTTGTGTGGTCCACACCCAGTATATCAACCGTTGTGTCTTTCTTGTGGCCCACCCAAGATGTCCCCACGATCCTACGAGCGGATCGCGATCCTACTAGCGGACCGCGATCTTACTGGAGGATCGTGATCCTAGCCGTGGATCGCGATC